>JBAMJV010004734.1:0-12500 GCA_037951105.1 Echinarachnius parma
AAGAGAAGAATAAAATAGGGCTAGATTTTTTCAAATGCCCCTTTAGTATGACGATATCTATCATTCAGCTCAAGAGTGTTAATGAACAGTCATAAACCTCATAACCGTCATACAGTAATTCGTTGTAAAAGCTGTAACATATTTTCGCCTTTTTAACCAGGAAAGCAGTGTTCTTTTTCAATGAAACTTTCACACATCATTCGGACATATCTTACAATGATTTTGGTACAGGATTGAAGTCTCAAATGTCATTATGGGCAATATCTGACACTTTACAGGTGCACCTTTAACCATTTATGAAATTTTACTTGCCCAACATCATTCAAGCGGGCTAGTGTTCAGCCCTGGTGTATAGCTTGTGATTTAATTGCTTCATAAATATTGTTCTGAAATTCTTAATATGTAATTAATGTAAGACTTGAAGGTTTTCTTGGTGAATGAATATAGAATATAGAATCTTTTTCTATATTATTTTCATTACAAGATCGTTTCTGCTGCTATGATTAGCATTTTGAGGTCATCGTATATATCGTATTAAAGTACTTCATGGTATATGCTGGTGCATAGGTACTAGTAAATCTGTGGAAGAAAAAAAAACCCTATGTTCATATTTTACAATACGCTGTAGCTTGTGGCAATTTAAGTATCTCCGAACTTTAAGTACATGCACTTGAGAAATCAGAACTTAAGTACTTGAGAATACACTGATACGTTGACCCATTCAGAACTCGGTCCCCTGAAATACTCAGGGTGGAGTCTATGGGGAGTACATGTTATTATACAAATGATGCACAGGCTTGAGTGGGGTAAGAATGGGATGCACAAGTTTAACTTTGGAATGGTTTTAGACCATTTCCAAAGTTAAAAGAGTGCAGACAATTCTTACCGATCCACGAAATATGCCTGTGCAGCATTTGTTTTTAAAAAATGGGTGCAAAACTTGCAAAAATCAAACTAAAGTGAGCCATGCATCAGTAAAATTCATAAGTAAAATGCATCAGTAAAAACTTGTACACGCTAATTGACCAATCAGAATGCAGGAATTCCTCTACCCATTTTATAAAGTTTAATGACTTTGTCTTGAATGGGTTAAGTGGAATCTGTTCATGTGCTAAATTCTCCTCAAGTTCCGTATTTGCTGGTGTATAAACCGCACCTGTGTATTAACCGCACAACCATTTTTGCAACAGAAAAAAAATTGAAAAAAGTGCAGTTAATACGCTATAAACCGCACCCGTGTATTAACCGCACCCCCATTTTTGTAAAATTTTTTTTTTTTTTTTTTTTTAAAGGTGCGGTTAATACACCAGCAAATACGGTACTGTATAAGCTGTTAATTTCGCGAGGGTTTTATTTTCGCGAATTTCGCGAATCACTACCAAAGCGCGAAATTAACAACACGCGAATATATTGCCATGAACTCATGTCAACTTTTGCCACGATGAAATAAGAACGCAATTATTTACCGAACGCTGTATTTTGCGCTATACCCCCCAGCCACGGAGATCGAGACAGTACTGTAGTTCAACACTAATATCACGTGCATGTGCTTATCAACCGATACAAAAAGAAGGATGTGGCATAAACTCAACATGGCGCCAAATTTACTTTGTAAACTCCTGCTGGTAGTACTACTAGCGCGTACCTTGTCCGTATATATTTTACCAATCCATTGATACTATAGATCGGTGCATCACACCATGTGATCACTAGTATCCACCGATTTAAAAATAAAAGGAATCAACATAAACTCAAGATGGCGGCATATTCACGTCATACTCGCGCCTGTCTTGTCCATTTGTAGGTCACAAATATGCTATGAATGTAACATCCATTGAGACTATATATCGGTGCATAAGCACACGCACGTATTCATCGCGCGCTTTCTCCGTGCGCTCTAATATCAATACTCATTGACTTTCGTGCTTGAATCAATCTCCCATATGTTTGCATGTTCCCGTCAGCGGCACGCCGCCCTGCGATGCTTTCTACATGGTCTATGGCAGTAGCTAAAGATACAGAGCGCAATACAGACAATGCGTAACCATAGACTTGTATAGTATTCAGCTCTATATGCGAAACTCATTATTATTTATTAGTACGAGAATCACCATTCACGGGACAATGCTTCTAGTTACTATAAAGCTTATAAATCATATTTTAACCGAAACTGAGGTAAAATTTGTGTACATTTTAACAATATTTCCGTAGAAATTACATTATGTTATGTCGCCGTTATGATAGAATACACATTTGTTCATTTATTAAAAGAATTTTCTCGTGCAAAGTACACATCATTTTTGTCATATTCTAATTTCTGTGCGATGCTATTTTCTCACAGGGCCGGCAGATCGCGAAAATAACAACTCGCGAAAATGTCTGAGACCCCCTCATTCGCGAAAATATCTGTACGCGAAAATATTGGCGTATACAGTACTTGTTTTTGTTTCTGTGCCAATTAACACTGTCTTATGGCTTGAATGGCTTCATCTAGAGTATGTGGGAGTCTAATAATGTGTTATTTACTTCTTACCATATAGTTCACCTTGGTATATATATACTAACTACATGAAGCCTATCCACACTCAAGGACTTAGTGGGGCATATACAAACAACACAGTTCTAAAGCCAAAGGACCTTGCAGAATAAGCCTATACTGAAAACACAGGGGCGTAGCTACCAGGGGGCACACGTGCCCCCATACATTTTCTGTGTCCTCCCAGCTGCCTCCCAACAAAAAAAATCTTGCTTGGTGGTGAAAAATGTACAGCAAAAAAAAAACCCTTTTTTTTGGGGGGGGGGGGGGGGCAGGTAAATAATAAAGACCTGTAATCAACACTGCCTAAAGACAGAATGTGCACCCTATAAGAACACTCCTTTAGACTGGGTGAGAAGTATAATCTGTGTATAAACACTGAAGCACAAACATTGAGCAAAGATTAAATGTTGTTATTTAACAGAAAAGGAAAAGGGGATGGTAAATACACTGACTATTGTGTGTTGTCTGGATATCAAACACTGCAGGAGATCTAGAGGTCACTATGATTCTTACTTTAGCAACATCTCTGATAGCTCTTAAAGGGATCTAGTAACTTTGTTGACATGTGCAAAAGGTGATGAATGGTTGATGCAATGTATATTATTGTTATCTCATATGTCCACAGGGTATTGTGTGAAAATTTCAAGTCAAATGGACATTGCATGGCCAAGTAATGAGCGAAAATGCAAAGTGATATTCAAGAACTCACTGCACTCACTTTGTACACAGAAGAAAAACTCGCCCGGAGTTTTTCTTATCTGAATACTTCGATTGTACATATCTTTGTAACGAAAGGGCAATTTGAAAAACCGAAACCTGTCCCATGATTTTATTGTTAATACGAATACAACAAGGTACGAGGGAACCGCTAGAATGAAAAATTTATTTTGAGGATTTGGACAATGTTACTAAGTCCCTTTAAGTGATTAATAATTAAATCAAGATTCTTTACTTTGCTAGCTTATTGCAGCACTGTGTGTCGGCCGTTCTGTGTATGTGCAGCATAAATGTGCCAAGTTGCATATTATTTAAAACTTAAATTTAAGAGGTCATACAAACATTGAACTGGAGGGCCATAATTTCTTGGGATACATACAAAGTTCTCATTTCTTCATGTGATGGAATACATGTATATGGCTTGGACAGTCGCAAACAGCTTCCTATCTCTAGATAAGTGGTCTTAATACTATAGTCATAGGAAGGTGATCTTTATGTACAGGTGGTCTCTATTATAGAGGTGGTCTTTATATAGATTGCCTTTATAAAGAGGTGGTCTTTATATACAGGTGGTCGCTAGGGCAGGTTTGATTGTACTTAACTTTCTGCATTATATATACTTTATAGTCGGATGGTGTTGAGATTAATGACTTACTACTAGTACAGCTACTGGTACTTCAACTTTTCAGGCAAATTTGATTGCCTTCCCCTCGCCGTCATCTCATGGTCTTTGATGTGTTCAATTGGAATACCATGATCGCGCTGGAAACATCTTTGCGGCACTTCTGTGACTGTCTTTGTGGTGTCTGAACTACAGATTTCTTGTCAGTGTAGATGGCATTTCAACTTTTCAAACTCGATTTCAATTTTGCTGTCATAGGCATATGGAATAAGAAGAATTTTATAGCGCAATGGAAACAAATTTTGTGCTAGACTTTTTTTTTTTACTGAGCACGTCGATATTTTACAATTCTTTGACGTTGTAAGCATTCATAAAATAATGACTTTGATCCTGATGAAAGCTTTGGTGCATAATAAGATTAATCGCCCAATCGGAGTATCAGATGTCGTGTCTACCGTTTGAGGAACATTACAGGAAAATGTCATCATCATCAGGAGTAAGTGTATTTTCAAATTACATGTGCTTCCCAGGTCGAAAAAAAAAAGTTGAAAATTAGTTGCCAACTGGTACCAGTTGATACCAACTGGTTTCAATATGGAAATTGGTATACTGGAATCAACTATTTAAATCAACTGGAATCAACTGGAACAACCAGTAAGAATCCAGTAAGAATCCAGTAAGAACCCAGTTAGGCTGACCAGTAAGAAACCCAGTTTTTTTTTTTTTTTTTTGTATTAAGGAGCAAATGTGAACAATAGCCAACCAGAGTTTGAAAGGAACTCCGGAGGGCCAATCAATGGTTCACTGCAACTCAAGTACCAAGAAAAAATTATCTAATTAAACAAAAAATTTTAAAAGGGAACACATTTTGGGGTGAACAGGACCCCTAAAAGAAAAAATTATAATTATTATACATTAGAAAGGAGGTAAACATGCACACGGCTTTTGAAGGCTTGGAGACCAGTAATTGAGATATTTCCAACAACAGAGTCAGGGAGACTATTCCAGATCCGCACTGCCGAGTGAATGAAACTCCTGTCCAAGGATGAGGTTTTAGCATCTGGGAGTGCAAGAGCATGGTCCGGCATGGATGCACTAAGCCGGGTCATCCCGCCGTCTTTCCCAGGAGGGAGGGAGCATTCTCCTAGGTCTTTTGGGCAGTGTCGAGAGTGCATTTTGTACAGCACTGACACTGCAGCTACCTGGCGTCTATGTGCTAAGCTAGGGATTGAGAGTTGGGTTGCGAGCAGTGGTGTCATCAACTCCTATGATCTTAAGTGCCTTCTTTTGGACGTTGTCGAGCAAGCTAAGAGTTGATGGGGAAGCATTTGTCCAGCAGAGGGATGCATATTCCATGACGCTACGGACCTGTGCTTTGTAGACTGTGGCTCTTCCTTTACAATCAAGTTTGTTTGCCACTTTTCTCAGGGCACCAAGCTTCTGTCCCGCTCTGGTGGTAATTGCTAAGATGTGTTTAGACCAAGTAAGTTTGGAATCGAAAGTGACACCTAGAATGTCGAGCTCATGCTTTGCTGCTAGCTGGCAGTCTCCTAGATACAGGTTCAGTTCTGAAGGAGATCGCTTTCTTGAGATGTCATGACTTTACATTTTGATGGTTCAAATGTACCTTCCATGTGTCTGCCCATGATTTCATCCTGGTCAGGTCTCGGTTTAGGCTGGCTGCAACATCATCGCTAGCTTGTGGTGAAGGGATTGGGGCATAAAGTGTCGAGTCGTCAGCATACAGGTATAGCTCATTTTCGCAGACATCTACCAAATCATCAATATAGACAGAGAATAGAAGTGGTCCAAGTATCGACCCTTGGGGGACAGAAGCGTTGATGGAGGAAACTTCCGATGCTTGGCCTGACAGTACAACTTTTAATGACCTATCAGATAGGTAGCTCCGCAGCCAGGTTGATAGCTTCCCACAGACACCTTTTGAAGTAAGTTTCGCAAGAAGTCCATTGTGCCAAACTTTGTCAAAGGCACCTTTATGTCCAAGGCCACAGCACAAACTTCCTCTCCCTTGTCCAAGGTGTCATTCCATTCTGGGATAGGATAGTGAGGAGATCACCTGTACTGTGGCCTGGTCGAAAGCCAAATTGTCTGTGGGATATAAGACTGTTCTGGAAGAAGTAGCTTTGGAGTTGTTGGTTCACAGCTGCTTCCATAACTTTGCTGATGATGCTAAGCAGAGAAATTCCCTCTTATGGATAGGTGTAACCCTGGCTGTCTTCCACTGACTTGGGAATACCCCTTGTGAAAAGCAAAGGTGGAAGAGGCGACACAAAGGACTCGCGAGTTCTGCGCTGCACTCCTTGAGGATCCTGGCGGGAATTTCGTCTGGGCCAGTTGCCTTGTCAGGAGAAAGCTGTTTCAGGAGTCTATGTACAGCCTTAGGCTTAAACGTGATGCTGTCGATAGAGGCAGTCGTGGATTGGTCCAGATTGGGAGCAAGGTCATCTGCGTCTGGTAAGTGGCATTTCTCGGCAAATGTCTTGCAGAAGACGTCTGACTTTTCCCGTGCTGTAGTGTGGGCTTCTCCATCATGTGCAATGACTGGGATGTCACAGTGACCAGCTCTCCCAGAGAGCAGGTTGACGACCCGCCACCACTTCTTGCTACTGAGATTGTTGTCAGTGAGGTCTTCTTTAAGTTTGCTGTCATAATTTCTTTTAGCTTCTTTCTCTACTTTATTGTAAGACTTTCTTGCTTTAGTGAAATTCTCTTTGTTAGAATCTGTCCCATGCTTCTTTAGTTCTTTGAAGATCCTGCGTTTCTTCTTAGCAGCTTTCCGGCATTCATCGTTAAACCAGGCTTTGTCACCTGGTTTCTTGGTGACAGTCTTATTGGGAATGTATAGGTCCATGGCATCAGTGATGATCTCTGTAACCCTATTACATGCTCTTTCTGGGTCTTTTTCCTGGAATACTCCCGACCAGTTAACAGATGTGAGGTAGCCCCTCATCTCCCAGTAGTTGGCTTTGTCGTATTGCCAGACTCTCCTCTGGTAAGGCTTATCTCTGAATGCAGCGACGTCTAGTTTTACAGCACTGGATTGTGGTCAGAGTGTGCCTACATTAGCAAGAGTAGAAGAGGAGGCAGGTATATCAGTCAGTACCAAGTCCAGTATTTGGTCCCCTCTCGTGGCTGATTCACAATCTGGTCCAAACCGAGTCCACTTGCAATCTGTAGCATACGCCGTCCAGCAGAGTCGGTATTGCGGCTACCCAGCCAGTCCTCATGATGGACATTGAAATCCGGCCGGACGAGCATGACACTGTGGGCTCCAAACTCTTCGATTTTTGGAATGGTGTTGGTGTCCAAATATATTCTATTATGTCATTGTTAGCACTGGGTGGTCTGTATAATGCTCCAATAAGTAACTTCTTAGACTGCAGACTTACTGACAGCCACATAAGTTCTAGGTCTTTAGGATCTCTCTGTGGGTCATGGTGGATGGCTTACTCCTTCTAGACTGTAGACCGCGATACCCCCTCCAGATTGTTCCAGGTTCTATCTCTGGCGGCAGCACATGGTGTATCCTGGGATAGAAATACAGTCAGCTCCATCTTGTACTGTCGAATCAAGGAATGTCTCCACTGCCGATAACTATTGTTGGCTTTTTCTCCAAACAAAGGTTGGAAAGTTCATCCAATGTTAGATCTTAAACCGCGGATGTTTACCTCCATTATAAGCAAATTTTATCACGTGGTCGTTGGCAGGCGTATGTCGTTTCCGATTTTGATCTGTCCGTTCGAGGCTTATTTTGTCTGTTTTTGGCAACTAATAGTCGGAATACAGGAGCCGCCGACCCCTGTATCCCCCAAACACACTTGAGCAGTGCGGCAGAGGTACACACTATACATGACCTGATCTGAAAGCATCAATTGACTCATAACAGATCGTGTTCAGAAGAACCACTTGGTCAAGGATGGGGTGATCAGTGTTTTAAACCATTAAGAAACCATTAAGAAACCAGTAGTGGGATTAACCAGTACATGAGGACCAGTTAAAGTAGTTGGTTTCAACTGGTATTTTGAATTGGTTTCAACTGGTATTTCTATATTGGTTTTAACTGGTCTGCTGCATCTGTCCATTTATGTTTACTGGGAACCGGGAATTTTAACTGCTACCGTTTGATGCCAGTTAAAACCAGTAAAAAACCAGTTGAATTTCCAATTGGTTTCAACTGTTTTTTCGACCTGGGTTGTCAAACCTGTCTATAAAGACCACAATTAAAGGGACTTAGTAACATTGTCCAAATCCTCAAAATAAAATTTTTGATCTAGCGGTTCCCTCATACCTTGTTGTATTCGTATTAATAATAAAATCATGGGACAGGTTTCAGTTTTTCAAATTTCCCTTTCGTTACAAAGATATGTACGATTGAAGTATTCAGATAAGAAAAACTCCGGGCGAGTTTTTCATCCCTGTACAAAGTGAATGCAGTGAGTTAGTGAATATCACCCAATATCACTTTGCATTTTCGCTCATTACTTGGCCATGCAATGTCCATTTGACTTGAAATTTTCACACAATACCCTGTTGACATATGAGATAACAACACTATACATTGCATCAACTCTTCATCACTTTTTGCACATGTCAACAAAGTTACTAGATCCCTTTAAAAGGGTAACCAAAAGATGGCCTCTTTTGACAGGTTCCTTTATATGCTCATAATCTGCTTTAATTATACAAAATAAATAAAATGGTTGTGACAACCTTTTATTATTTCAAGAACTAAATGTCAGCATAATTCCACAAAGGTATTATCAAGTTGTAATCTAATCTGTTTAATTGTATTTTATTTCCTGTATAACAATTATCGTACAAGTAACTGTAGAATGTTGGCTTGCAAAAGCTGGATGGTATTCTTATTAAAGTGATCTAGTATTATAACTATGTTGCCACAAAAGGATTGATGAAATATGTAATAATTTCTGTAGTCTGATAAAAGTAATTAGAAGGAAACCAGCAGGGCATGAAGTAGAGCTGGAAGGGAGTTTGGTTGATCCAGACGAAGCTACACGTCCCTTTAAGCTAGGAAGAAGTTGAATAACATCTGTCATATGTTATTGGCCATGACGTCTCCCATGTTCTCCCCCATGTGCTCATTACATAACAGATTAGATTACTCTTGCATTATGAGTGACAGCTGAACTCTATTTTTTCAAAGTATGAGGAAAATGATTTGAGGGGTGGAGGGGGAGGGGCGCAACCGCCTTAGGTATATAGGTAATCTTGAAGGGAATGGGTTAAGATTTTGAAGTGGAGAAACATCGTCTAGTGTTATTGGCCATGATGTCTCCATGTTTTCTATCATGGACTCATTACATAACAGATTAGATTACTCTTGCAGTGACTGACATCTGAAGTCCATTAAAATCTAACTCTAAGTGTACAGAAAAGGTTTGTGGGTGGAGGGGGTGGGGGAACGCAGCCACCTTAGGTGATATTGAAGGGAAGAAGTTGAATAACATCGTCATATAGTGTTATTGGCCATGATGTTTCCATGTTTTCCCCCACGATTCGTTCATCACAACCCAGATTAGATACTACTTTTGAAGTGACTGACAGCTGAAGTTTATTTAAATCTAAGTATAGGGAAAAGAGCTTTGGGGTGGAGGGGGAAAGGGGGTACAGCCCATTTAGGAATAGATAATCTCAAAAGGAATTGGGTTAAGATGCTTTTGAAGTGAAAAGGATATTTTATTGGCCATAATGTCTCCATGTTTATTTAAAATCGAAGTATGATGAAAGATTTTTTTTTTGTTTTTGGGGGGGGGGGGGGGGGGCACAGTGCTCAGCTTCCTTTAGGAATAGACAATCTTGAAGGGAATGGGTATAGAGATGGAGATTTGGGGGTGGGGTGGGTTGGGGTGTGGGAACGCAGCCCCCTTAGGATAATCAACCATATTAAGCGCCTAATAAATGTTGTGTATTATTATTATTATTATTTTAAAGGGAATGCGTTAAGATGATTTTAATGATTTTGAAGTGAAGAAGTTTAAATTACATCTGTTGTATGTTATTGGCCATGATGTCTCCATGTTTTCTCCCATGCAAAGGATTTTCCCTCAAGTATTGTATTGTTTTTGTCAAATTATTGGGGAGGGGGGGGGGGGCATGTGCTACCCATGCCATGGACGCTACGCCACACTCTGTGTATGGCCTATGGCTCATCTGACATGGGTGCCACCTCACACTGTATATGCCTATGGGAAGAGCTTTTACTTTTTATACAGTTTACGACTGCAATGCAGCCTCCTTCCCCCCATTTTATTTTTTTATTTTTAATAAGATTTTACCCTTATGTTTTATTGCTTTTGAGAAGGTTTTTGTACTTTTTTTGGTGGTGAGGGGGGGGGGGGGGGGGGGGGAGGTGGGGTAGAGGGAAGAGGGGCATGCCCCCCGGCACTACACCTATTACATTTGTTTCATGACAGAAACACTGTATCTCCTAGTAGGTCCTTGGCCAGCTAGGCTTTAGCAAAACTTGTCTGACAGATAATTTGGACAACTGGTGGGCAGAACATCCAATCGACCAGCTTTCTTTTATGTTGGTCAACATATTTTTGCTTGCAGATGAAATGTTCAATTTTAAAGGCACCTTTTCATTTTGCAGATATTGCCCCCGAGTTTATTTTGTAGGAATAGTTGTATTTTTAAAATTAAAAAGTGCAGCTTCATCTTTTGCATTTCTTACTTCGACTTTGTAAAAATATGAAAACTTTTTTATTTTTTAGTCAAGCACATTAGCGTTTAGTAATTAATTTGACCTGTTTGTGTAATCATATTTGCCTGGAGAAGGAATGTTCTTTTGCATGGGGTTGACTTGAAAAAATAGAAATGTTTTGTTTTACAAGGGTTTATGTTTTTAGGATATGAGAATCAAAGAAATTAAATACCTTTGCCATTGGTTAAAATGTACATGGATTTTTAAAAAGGGGTTAATTGAACATTTAGGCTGATTGAATAAGGTTTTACTTACAAAATTGTGTTTGGCTAAAATATATAGAACGTTTTAAAAGGGGGTTAATATATCAGTAAGTTGGATAGAGAATTGAATCAGGGATCCCCCCCCCCCCCCCCCCCCCACCGAAATAATTATATTGCCCACCGAAATAATTATATTGTTTTGTTGATTATGAATTTGACCCTGTTTATGATCACACTTGCCCTGCAGAAGGGAAAGATAATGTTAAAGGCACCCAGTAAGTCTACACAGTGGCTGATTGAATAAGGTTTTACTTAAAATTTGCATTTGGCTAAAATATATAGAACATTTAAAAAGCGGGTTAATTTATCAGTTAGTTTGATAGAGAATTGAATCAGGGTTTTCCCCCCGGAAATAAGTTTACTGTTTTGTTGATAATGAATTTGACCCTGTTTATGATCACTCTTGCCCTGCAGAAGGGATAGATGATGTTAAAGGTACCCAGTAAGTCTACACAGTGGCAGCTGAACCCTTTGCCTTTGAGAACCTGGTTGGCTATCAATAAAATCTATGAGGATTTCAGAACCGCGAAGGGAAGTGGTTCAATTGTTCATTAATGTATAATATACTTTCAGTATATTTGCTTTGTAGCCCTTTATTCCTGGTGGGCTATTATGTGTAGATAGTCTAGAGGGATTTCAGAATCCCTCAGGGAATCGGTTAAAGTGACTTTGAAGTACATTTGTATGTTTATGTAGAGAAATATATAATATTATAAGGTTTAGTGTTCTTACTGTGTGTATGAGGGTACCCTTTTGCGTGAATCGTCATTTTTTTAATGAACGATGGCAACTTTCAAAAGTGAGTTTTTGCACAAGTTTAATACCAAAGACTTTTTGGGATCTAGAAACATTGTCAGTCCAAATCCACAAAACTTACTTAGAACTCTAGCGGTTCTCACATCTATCTACTATGAATATTTTAGATTATTTTAGAGCCTGCCAATCCTTGTTTGGTCCTTTAATATGCTTCCAGATTCCCTCCGTGCTTGCAGAAGAAAAGTCACATAAATTGTGTATGACATTCAGATTGCAACAACTTTATGAGTATTTCAAAGCAAAGCCCCGAATGGCCCTTTAATATGCTTTTAGAATACCCTCTGTGCATACAAAACAAAAATCATATGATGCAGAATTATGTATCCTCATGCAGACGGTACCAGCGAATACCAACTATAAGTACCTCAAGAACATATTGCTAGTGGCATTGTCCGCAATTAGAAGAGTTAAAGGGATCTAGTAACTTTGATGACAAGTGCAAAAAGTGATGAGTGATTTTTAAAATGTGCATTGGCGTGATCTGATATGTCCACAGAGTAATGTGTGAAAATTTCATGTTAGTCAGATGTTTTTGCCGAGAAATGAGCAAAAATACAAAGTGATATTCACTAACTCATATTGCACTTACTTTGTACACGGCTTAAATTATCCCGTAGACAGTTTAACATCTGAACACTTCAATCGTAAATATCTTTTGAACGAAATGGAAATTTAAAAAAATGAAACCTGTCCCGTGCTTTTATTGTTAATATGAATATGACAAGGTACTGTATGAGAGAGAACCACTAGAGTTCCAAGTAAGTTTTGAGGATTTGGTCAATGTTACTAAATCCCTTT
>JBAMJV010004734.1:17500-110514 GCA_037951105.1 Echinarachnius parma
TTAACTTCTCGCGTTGAAATGAGGTGGCAGGCGGGGACAATAGGGAGAGCCCAATAGCGTATCGTAACCCGCTATTGTTTTCTACGCCTGCCACCTCATTTCAACGTGAGAAGTTAAAGAAATGGCCGCTTCCTGTGTGCATTGAAAGCAGACGACAGTGGTTCATAAAATGTTGATTATGTTTGTAACCAGGAATAATCAAGAGGAAATATGTGATTAGCAATGACAAGAGTTATTCATCACATCCAGTAAGTCAAAAGGCTGGGATTTACAGTACTGCCCCTTTATGTATGGTCTGCAAGCATGCATTCATGATTGAGGCTGATAATCAACTTGGAAGAATAATTTGTAAGACATATCATTATATATTGGCAACAAGCAGCCAATAGGCTTAAATTTGATAGTAAGTTTCTGCATTTGACGTTCTTTCCCATTTGTACTTTTGCTACAAAGGAGAAGGATGAAGAGTGACACGTGTCGCTTTTTTTCGCTGATCACGAATCAATCAGCGAGCTACTGGATGGAGTAGGGGGAGATAGCAAGCAGCAAGAGCAGCCAAAATGCTGAATTGTAATTTTAATAGTAATTTTTCGTAATTTTCATGCTCTTTTCCCTTCTTTAATCTCGATACATGGGAGGATGAGGAGGAATGCCGCGTGCCGCTTTTCGCTGATCACGAACCAATCAGCGAGCTGCTTGGAAGAGTGGGGGAGATAGCAAGTGGCAAGAAGCAGCAGCTAGCAGCCAAAAGGCAGAAATTTAATTGTAATTTTCATAATTGTTATGTTCTTTTCCCTTCTTTTACAATTTTGACACACCGGAGAAGGATGAAGAGTGCCGATTGCCGATTTTTGCTGATCACGAATCTATCAGCGAGCAAATGGATAGAGTGGGGAAGATAGCAAGTGTCCAGTAGCAGCCAAAAGCAGAAAAGTAATTTTCTTGTTCATTTACTTTTTTTTAAATGTTGATTTTTCAAATACATTTTTCAACAGGAGGAGGATGAGTGCCAAGTGCCGCTTTTCGCTGATCACGAAGCAATCAGCGAGCTGCTTGGCAGAGTGGGGGAGGTAGCAAATGACAAGCGAAGCAGCCAAAAGTCTGAAATTAAATTGTAATTTTCGTAATTTTAATGTTCCTTTTCCCCTTTTTACAATTTTGACACACAGGAGGAGGATGAGGAGTGCCAAGTGCCGCTTTTCGCTGATCACGAAGCAATCAGTGAGCTGCTTGGCGGAGTGGGGGAGATAGCGAGCGGTGAGGAGCAGCCGAAGGGGCGTGCCCGTTTCCTGTCGCTGGACGTGACGGGGTCGCAGTCCCAGAATCCTTTCTCGAAGCGGTCGCCTAGCACCCCACGTAGGCTGACCGAGCCGAGGCCACTAGGTAAGAAAATAACACTGAAAATACTAGTAATGTTGATTTTGAATGTATAGTCAAACCTCCGTATAGTGACTACATATTAAAGGAAAACAAACAATTTGACTTTGATTGAAATACACTGTTCACTTAGATGTACGCTACGCTTTCCGTCTTTGTCCCATTTATTTGTTCACCTGTTACAGGTGTTGCAGGTTAATACATAAATTGGTTGTTTCCATGCCGATCAGGCTCTAGCATGCTTTGGTAGTTGAGTAACCACCCAACAAAGACCTAAATTCCGGGTAATAGCCCTCAGCCGACCTTTTTGAAGAAAAAAAAACTTATTGCACTAGGTATAAAGCACTATAAATAACTCAACCCACAATCCACTATCGCAAACGTCCTTCCCGGCATTAATAGTCCTCTGCCATCCTGACAATACAAGGTACAAGTCACAAGAAAACACTTAGGGGTGTATTCTGAAAAGGATTTTTAGCTAAAATTTTATTTGTCCAAATCGGTATTCTGAAACTGTAATTAAGGAATAGCGATTTGCTAAAATATGTTATAGTGACGTAGATACAATAAATTTTAACTTAAAATCGTTTTCAGAATACACCTCCTGAATAAAGAAAAAGACTGCTCAAAACTGGGTATCTATTTAATAGAAAAATGTCTGTGTAATGTATAGGCCCTTAACGAAACAATACTGGGTAGGATCTCAAGAATCAAGTAGTCGGTGACTATTCATCTCTCCAACGTAGCACCAGTTTGTACATCATCTTATTACCATCAACCAGTCAAGTTACCACAAACTACCAGAACTATTTCAATGTACCACAAGTCTGTACATTGCCTGATCACCGTCAACCAGTCAAGTTACCACAAACTACCTGTTTTACTTCAGTGTACCACAAGTTTGTACCTTGCCTTATTACCATCAACCAGTCAAGTTACCGCAAACTACCTGTTCTACTTACAATGTACCACAAGTTTGTACATCGCCTGATCACCATCAACCAGTCAAGTTACCACAAACTACTGTATATGATAGATTTGCTTCTAGAATGATATATGAATCAGTTAGATCTGTTCAAGCCATGATCATCAAGTAACATTCAAGTTCATGGGAATATATTTATGGGAAAAAAAAGTGTATATGCCACAAAAAGATCCTGAACAAGTAACATAAAATGGTTGTTGCATATGTTGCTATGTCAGCGACATGTAACCCGCTTTGAGTCCCCTTCCACAACATTTGAGCGTGGACTATTTACAAAATATGGCAGCCACCAGAGGGCCTTATAAAAGAAGAGAATGGTGATAATTTTTGTTTTAACATTGAATCTTATACCCCCATCAAACAAAGTTTGAAGGGGGTATTGTATCGGAGTAAGCGTATGGTCCGTTGGTCAAATGTAGTGATATTTCTAGTTTCCACTCAGTAGTGATACCCAAGAGTAAATAGAACTGACAGGATTTATCCTCTCATCAACAGAGTAAGCCAAAAAGCCAGCATTTAGCCTCCCTTTAAAATCACTGGAGGATAATGGCTTGTAATTGAGTTTCCAGTGGAGTAGAACAAATTTATGATGTCATGGAGTAGTCTACTGGGTGTAATGATTACATACAAGGTTTAGTTTCTGAAATCCTGTTTGACCAAAACTGTACTATCCCTTTAAAGTCACTGGAGGATACTGGCTTGTAATTGAGTTTCCAGTGGAGTAGAAAGTTTATGATGTCATATAGTAGTCTACTGGGTGTAATGATAACATAATACAAGGTTTAGTTACTAAAATCCTGTTTGACCAAAACTGTACGATCCCTTTAAAGGGAGAGATCCACTTTTGCAAGCCAAAATTCAAAAGTTGCGAGGTTATTGTCTTATATGAAAGGAAATGTCATTTAATAGCATGCCTGAAAAAATTAGGGCTTGAAATCTCTTTTTCGTGGAGTTATAGACCTAAAACTAAATAAACTGAGGGACGTCGGTTAATTAGGTACATACGTATTTTCGGCCGGTGAGTAAGTTCGAACATAGATTTCACGGAGTGCTAGATCGGTATGCATGAACCCTACGTGACCCGCACTAGCTACGTGATCCGCGCATAAGTACTAATGTGTGAGCATTTACCAAGCAAAATACCCAAACATCGCTTAAACTGACTACATGTAATTATATATTCTTTCTTTTTGAGATCTTTTTCCGTGACATACGTTAACAAATGTCGGCTTCACAATACCTTTACGAGAATTAGTACTATATTGTTGTAATATTATGCTAAATCAGTTGAACTCCTTTATTGACCGATATATAGTTTAAATGGAGGGACGCATTCGTTTTTCATTCGTAGAGTCCAAATTAGAGGGCTGTTCGCTCTGATTTTTTTTTTGCGTGTTACATTGATCCCCATCCGTCAACTGAAAGCTGTTCAGACGTTTTGTAAAAGTGGACCTGTCCCTTTAAAGTCACTCGAGAATAATGGCTTGTAATTGAGTTCAAGTGGAGCAGAAAATTTATGTCATAAAGGAGTCTACTGGGTTTATTTCGGAAGAGTATTCATCTATAATGGCCACTTTTATGTGTAAAGGAACAAGAGCAAACTAATTTGGACTTCGCCCCTCAACAAATCTTTGCTCATTTTAATTTATTTGTGTACTTCTGGTTGGTTGCCCCTACGTTTGAACTAAGTTTTCTTCAAAATATAGTAAAATTTGTTCTTATAAATCATGGTTTTAAAACAAATTGTATATATGTATGAAGGATGGTTATATTACTGAAAGTTATTGATCTAAGAGATCAATTTATTTCCAGATAAATCAATACGAGAGAGTGTGTTGCATCACTCCTGGTCGCCCTTTTTGCTAGATGGTTGGCCTTTCTGAAGGCGTTAATTGAGACAGGAAACGCTTTCTGCTCCCTGTGAAAGGAAGCAAATCTCCATAAATGATGCCCTTTCTGCTAACAAGAGGGAGTCGTTCCAAGATATTTGATTGCTCATTTGAGGGGGGTCCGTTCTGTCATTGTTTTATGTGAGAAGTATCTTTGTCTTTTTGTTTGTGATGCTATTTTGGTTTGTGTTCATCTGATCTCACAGTTTTCAATTGATCTTTTCTGCCCTTTTGTTTTCAATGCTGCTATTTTTGTATTTGTTTAGTCGATCTTTCATAACTTTCTTTTAATCTCTTTGTTTTTGTTGTTTGAATAGTAGATCTCTTTCTTTCGATCCTTTTGCTCTTTTTATGCTGAGTATATTTTTTTGTTTTGGTTCAGTTGGTCTCACAGCTTTCGTTCGATCTTTTACTCTTTTTGTTGAATGCTTTTATTTGTGCTCAGTTGGATATTGCTGTTTTGTTTTACTCTGTTGTATTTATAATGAGGACAGATATTGATCGTTTCTTGCTTTTCCTTTTCTTGGTGTTCTCTCTTTGTTTTTGTTCAATTTATGCTGAATTGTTTTTCTTCTGCATGGTGATGGACCTTAGTGGTGACTAGGACCCAGTGCCAGAAAATGTTTTGACATCGATACTCGCTAGTCCAAAATTGTTCACAGCCGGCTGTGACCTACAATGTGTAGCTCTCACCAAATAATAGCTTGTCTTGGAAAATTATGCTTCTGATGCTTCTGCCTTCTGATTCTATATGTCACAGTGATTCTGTCTACAATTTCAAACAATTCTGGATTCCTATTAAAAGTTTTTTTTAGTGGCATGCTACAGTCTTTAGTTCTCAACAAACAATATTTTGTCTTGGAACATGTGTACCGATGCTTCTGATAATATGTCACAGTGATTCTATCTACAATTTCTAAAAATGTTGGAATCCTAAGGTTTCTTATAATAGTGGCCTAACAATGTATAGCTCTCATAAAACAATATTTTGTCTTGGAACATGAAGCATTGATGCTTCTGGTTGGCTGGTTCTTTTTGTTACAGTTTTCAACAGTATTTTTACTTTTCATTCTGGGATTCTGTCTAAAAGTGATACAACTTCTGAATTCTTCAAGTTTTAGAGTTTTCAGCAGGACTTTCCTTCATTTAGTGATTCTATTTTCAGCATTATTTTTCTTTGTTCTTGGATTCCGTCTACATTTTCTGGATTCGTCAAGGTTTTTGAGTCTCATGAGGAAATTGGAAAAGGTGCTGACAATTCTTACTAAGCAATTACAGTACTACATACTACTACTACTACTCAAAAGTTGGATTTGATGGGAACTATCAACCCTTTGCCTACTGGAACCGGGTGGGCCCTGTGTTAACTTTATGGGGATCGCAAATTCTTGTAGGGAACATACAGTAATGCATGCAGCTCACAGGATATCCCGTGTTCATCACTGACTTGGCTTTTGGGATATACCTGGGATGAGATTTGTGTAAAATGGATGTTCAAAAGGACCCCAAGATTTATGGGATGAATCCAATGGACAGGTATTGAGACATGCACTCCAGGCATAGCAACCAGCATCTCTTCCCGCCTCGTCGGATCCAGGCTGCCGCGCCTCTGCAACCGAAACGTGTCAGGTTTGCAAGATGTGCGTATCTATATGGATGTACTGGTGGGATGGCTAATTAGGCAGGAGAGTGGGGGAGGGGGGCAAGAATGATGATGATGGATTGGTAATGGTTGTGGTGGTGGTTGAAAATGTGCCTCAGTCTTTCAGTTTGGGTATAAAGTCGCAATGGGGGTTTAGTACATAGAGCACCAAAATCATAAAAAATTGTCTTTGGCTGAAAATTTCAACTTTACGGAATTTGATACCTACATGTGTCATCTACATTCTCTGAAAATTTCATGTCCTAATTCGATTGTTTTATACCGAAAATAATGATTTTTCTGAGCAACCTTCAATTCGGTTTCGGCCTGAAACTCGGTTTATCATCGCTGGCTGTTCATGATCGATCGTTTGTGCATTATTTGAGCGGCACCCGACCGCTGTGTGCGAGCTAGCTGAGACGGAGCGGAAAGCGCTGTGATTGGTCAGACTGACCTGAATAGAGTTGTACTGGGTATGTACGTTGTGTTCATTTCCGGATAGCGTGCGCGACCTACTGTATAATACCGCATTGAATCGCGCCTTGTTATGTAAATTCTGTAGCTAGCTTTTCCTCGCATTATCAAAGCGCATCGTGTGCAGCCTACCGCATCCTACTGTATTGAATCGCGCTGTGCGGCTTACCGGTACCGGTACCTACCCTATTGAATGACATGGTACTGCGTGCATGCAAAATACGCCTCCCCGGTGCGAAGTTCATTGTGTATAGTTCAATGTTGCGGTAACGATCGGGCAGGATGAATGAGCAGGTGGGTCGATATCGCCCGACCAGCGAGGACTGAAGTTACCGCTCTATTGTACCATTCATTGTGATCGAGGGGGTCATGCCAGCTAGCCCGCCGGGTTAACTTGCATGCAATTGTACGAAACTGGAGCGGCTTTGTACAAATTTTACTGTATGTTAACAGTAAACTGCGCATGCGTTATATTGTTTGTTGATAACGCTATTTTCACGATCGATTGTGAAAACGAACGGTCAAACCGAGAATTTGTTCAACCGCTCGCTCGCTCTGTGAGGATGCTTTTCTGAATGGATGCGAAACTTTAGAAGTGATTTTCTCTGTTGTTTGACAAATAGCTGAGCTCTGGTCCGCGTTATTAAATTGCGTTTTTCTTTCCTTCATGACAATTATATGTAGCAAGTTATATATCATTTTAAAGCTGAAATCCGAGAGAATTCAAAACACTAAAAATCTCAATTTTGATATTGCCGATGAATTACCCGAAGTGACAGAGGGGGACACAAATGATGGTGGTGGGGATGGTAATGATGATGATAATAATGATGATGGTGGCAGTGGTAGTGGTAATGGTGGTTGTTGGTGATGATTATGATAATGACAACAATGATTATGATGATGATGATGATGATGATGTTTTATAATCAGCATTTTTAAAGACATAGTAACATGTGTATGCTTCGATCATCCTGATAGTATTCTTTTTCTGATTTTGACCCTCATGGGCATGGCTGATATATTTAAATATTTAAAAGTTGATGCTACATATATGTTGAGGGTGTAATATACATGTAGCTCCCAAATAATGACACTTAATTAAATAAATTTGTCTCCTCAGACCAGTTCCCCCTTTTACATGTATGTCTCTAAGTTTTGTATACTTGTTATATTTTGTATGATGTTAGTATTAGTAAGAGTGAAAATTAAAGTAAATTCCTTCAAATAAACCATGCATGCAGAACAGTCTAGACGGCAGTGGCATAGCTATGAGAGGCACCGAGGGGGAAGGGGGGGGGTTGTGTAATTTGACAAAAAACAATTAAAAAAACACGGGGAAAAGCTGTGAAAAAATAAAGAAATACATAAGGAGTGACCCCCCCCCCCCCCCCCACATAATTTGAGTGCCCTCCCCCTTCCAATTAGTGCCCCCCCAACCAGTCTGACCCTGCAACGCCACTGCCAGACAGGGTCCTAGATGCTCATTGACTGACTGTGAATGAATAAGTTATTGCCTAATCCCCAGATCAAATTGATAATCCAAGAAGATTACTATTGGGGCTCGTTCGTTCCAGTTATTGATTGATAAATCACCTCCTCCTTTTGATGGCCTGCCAAGTCAGTCCTTCGTTTAATCCCTTATATCCTCTGCCCCTCCCCCTTGTTCATCCACTCTGCTTTTTAAAACAGAACAGTCATCTCATGTTTAATCTCTTTATTGTCGAGCCCACCGTAGGTGGAGGGGAGACTAAGGGATCCAAATTGCGTCGGTCTGTCCGTCCGTCTGTCTGTCCGTCCGTCTGTCTGTCTGTCCGTGACACTTTTGTAATTTGAATAACTTTCCAACCCTGCATCTGTTTGTAACCAAACTTGATTGGTAGATGCCCTACATTGGCCTCCATGATATTCTGGGGTCGAAGGTCACATAAGTAGGTCAAAGGTCAAATGAGGGTCAACGTGACGTTTTACCTGCAAGAGTCTATTAGGGTTGATAACTTTCCAACCCTACATCTGTTTGTAACTAAACTTGATTGGTAGATGCCCTACATTGGCCTCCATGATATTCCGGGGTCAAAGGTCACACAAGTAGGTCAAAGGTCAAATGAGGGTCAATGTGAAGTTTTACCTGCAAGAGTCTATTAGGGTTGATACCTTTCCAACCCTGCACTTGATTGGTAGATGCCCTACATTGGCCTCCATGATATTCTGGAGTCAAAGGTCACATAAGTAAGTCAAAGGTCAAATGAGGGTCAATGTAAAATTTTACCTGCAAGATTCTATTATGGTTAATAACTTTCCAACCCTGCATCTGTTTGTAACCAAACTTGATTGGTAGATGCCCTACATTGGCCTCCATGATATTCTGGAGTCAAAGGTCACATAAGTAGGTCAAAGGTTAAATGAGGTCAAGTGCGCGCAAGTGGGCGAGACACTTTACGGTTAGCTCTATCTATTCTTTAAAGATGTAATTCTCTTTTTTTTTACTGCATCTCCCTGATTTTTGAAAGATTGTTGTCATTAGGTTGTATGCATTTGATAGATCTATATCTCCCTGATTTCTGATGAAACTTCCCTAAATCTTCCTGATTGTTGAATTTCAATGTTGGTAGCTCGGCCTACAGGTATTGGCGACTGAAATAAATATTAGCGACTAGCGAGATGTATGTGTATGTACATGTACGTGCCTATTCAATCTACTGTACTCGGGGGAAAACATTTATTTTTCGGGGGCTACTTTTCAAGCTTGCCCGCATGAACATACAGTAACACTCTAAAATTTGTTTTGCATTGAACTTTTTGTAAATTTACAAGGGCTCTTTTATGATTTTCGGGGGCTCCTTTTGGCATTTCGGTGGTGAATTTACCCCAAGCTCCCGTGTATTGTTTTTCACTGTTGCCTACGCTTATTGATTCACTCCAAATGCATTTTTTGTGATGAATTGTTTCGTGATTTACCGTAAAACTCTGTGTATAAGACGCACTCGTGTATAAAACGCACCCCCAACTTTTTTTTTTTGGGGGGGGGGGGGACACCCTGTATTTTTTTGTTTAAACCCTGTTGGAATGCTTATACCACTGGTCTAGGGCATGACAAAAGCTTAATGTTGAATGTAGCATTCATCTATCATTTTCTCACATAAAAATAGTTGTTAGTACACAAATTGCACATTTAGCAGTAACACTGGTGCTCATAAATATTCATATTCATATTCATGAATATTCATGAGCACCAATACTCACTAAATATAATGCAATTTTCTAAATTTACTACTAACTAATTTTAATTATAAGCAAAATTTATAACCACTGGTTAGAAAATTGCATATTAATTAGTACTGCTGCTCACGAATGTATGAATATTCATTAGCATATTACTGCTCAATAAACTTGCAATTTTTACATAGATTTGTAACCAATATTTTGTGTGTGAGAAAAAGGTATATTTAGCTGAATGCTACAACTTACTGTAATTTCTTGTCATACCCTAAACCATGTGTTATACACATTCAACATGACTACAAGGTGTCCCCCCCCCCCCCAAAAAGACGCACCCCCCACTTTGAAAATTTTCCGACGGAAAAAAAGTGCGTCTTATACACGGAGTTTTACGGTAATCATAAATACAGTCTGCCCTTGAAGGATAATTACAAAACGTTCAATTACAGGTATTGGCGATTTAAGTGCTCCTGTGGCGATGCGAGAATTGAATTGTTAAATGTCTTTCATTATTTACTGGTTACGTAAGAGACATTTGCAAATAATTCAACATCCATTTCAACATAATAAAATGCAGAGTACTTGTAGTACTATCAGAAAGAAAAAAGTTATGCGTGGAGAATGAAATAATAATATCCTCGATTTATATAGCGCCCATCACGATTGATAATCATCTCTAAGCGCTTTATAATGGTCCCCAAACCATTCATTATTGCCTATCAATGTTGTTATGAACAGCAGATTATTCATTATTGCAAGCTACTACACTAACTTTATTTTTTACAGGGAATGTTTTTTTTCAGGGGTATGTGGGATTATCTAGTCATATATAATATGCTTGTCCCCCTCCCCTTGCCCCTCTCACCAAAAAAACAAAATAGACAAAATAGACTTAGCAAGGAACTAAGCTAGCAGGGTTTTATGAATGGGTTTGAATAAGTTTTCAAAAACAAGTTCATATCTTGTGCAGATAAATCCTGTCTTACATCCCATTCATACTTGCGTCTAGCTCTGGCTCGGCACTGTTTGCGCAAGTATGAGCCGAGCCAGTGCCAGACGCAGTCAAGTATGAATGCAACAGTGGCCTGGATTGCGCATGCGCATTACGATATTGCTCTATCTACACACGCGCTCTGCGCACAGGTTTTGCATAGCCATTGTGACGTCACAATAGGGTGCACTACTTGTCCAGTGTTGATGCCTAGTATGAATGGGTAGACATCTTATCCCAGGCCAGTGCCGAGCCAGTGCCGAGCCAGTGCTAGACGCAAGTATGAATGGGATGTTAGTGTCTACATTTGCTCTGACCACTATCAAAGCTAGTTCTATGGTGACTGTCCTTCTCCAAAACCCTTTTCAATGCTCATACCAGTCAGGTCAGAATGATGCATAAATCTCACACAAACCCTGCAGGATATGCCCTAGTCACATATCACTGGATAACGGACGCCCGACAGGGAGCAAAATTTTCAATCTGTTTGTCTCTGTTCGTATGTTTTTCTTGCCCGTTTCTTGTTCGGTGAATGCATTCCTTGTCAGGCGATATCCGTTGTTTTATCCGGCTGAAAGTTTTGTGCATGCAGCAATGGAGACAACTTTCACCACCGGATATTAATTTGATTTCGCAAGTTTTCTATCCGTCGGGCATCCCGTTATCCTATCCGGGGATATGTGACAACACCTAAAAGAATAAACTTTTGGGTAAGTGTGAGGGATCAATTTCTCCATTACAGAGAAAGGTGTTTTCATTGCAGCCAATGTATAAATAATGTATGCAATTTAGTAGCTATGGCATTTATAAGAGAGGGATTCATTAAGTATTCTGCACGCATCAACGCGAGCTTTTATCGAATGACAAATTACGTCTTCACATTTTGATTTCTGAAGAAGAGGAAATAAGACCACCATCAGGGATGATCCGGAATAATGGTTTAAAGTGATCTATTTATTTTAACTTAATTTATTTATAAGATTTTCCAAAGTTGATAATTGAGGCATCAATCTTATAATTATACCAATATCATTGTAAGATTCGTTTGTATGATGTTTGATAGTTTCATAGAAAAGGAACACTGTTTACATTAAAAATTGATATTCCTCGTTTGGAATGGAATTTTCAAACATCGCTCAGCGGACATATCAGATCACTACATGAATACACAGTTTACCAACCCTTTATCAGATTTTGCATATGATGACACACGCAGTACCCCGGTGTACCCTTGTACCCTGGTATCCCGCGTTGTGTAGCGCCATCTTGTGTCCACCCGAAGTACAACCGCAGAGCAATCATGGACGCCGCTTGTGTATTGCGTTGTGCATGCAGCGCTTGTATAGACGCTACCACGGCCGCAAAGAGAGCATTTTGAACGTAAATAAAGCATAAGGAAAATAATTTTACACTCTTTGGTACCCCAGTGTACAGCCCTGAAAAATAAATAAATAATTAAACAAAATGGCGGATTTTCATTTGGTACCCCAGGGTACCATTTATGTCATCATATATATGTCAACATAGAAAATCCCTTTGCCATTTATACTTGATTGATTGAAATGCAAGTGCAAGTGGTACTCATTAGCTTTAACTGGCACAGTACGCCCAAGTGATTACATTTTAAGTACTGGCAATTAAATGGCTTGCCCCACGTGCCCTTAAGTTTTGATGTAGCGACATATGATGACAAACGCGGTACCCCGGGGTACCGTTGTACCCCGGGGTACCGCGTTGTGTAGCGCCATCTTGTGTCCACTCGAAGCACAACCGTATTGCGTTGTGTGTCCAATGCAGCGCGCGATTGTATGCACGCTATACCCTGGTACAGCCCTAAAAAATAAATAAATAATTAAACAAAATGGCGGATATTCGTTTGGTACCCCAGCGTACCATTTATGTCATGTGTCTGGACATAACAAAACCCTGCACTTGTCAGTAAAAATCAAAATTTTGGGTTTCAAGCCATTTGAAAGGCCTCATCACAAGCTTTCATTTGATGCTTTGTTCTAAAAAAATATATTTAATATTCGGCAACGATATGATTGTTTCAATTTTTACTAATGTATGAGTCTTTTACATGCATTATGTGAACTTATAATGCCCATTTAGACTTCAAAATAGGAATTACAAACATGCAGGGTTTTGCATTATCCAGTCACATATTTATGGATTATAAACACTCCCGGGTAATTAAATGTGCAGAGCCACAACCACAAATTGTAGAAATTTGAGAAAAGAGACAATTATTGTCCACTAAACATGACTATCACATTCAGCTTTTGTCCCCCTGTAGTATTTCTACTTTGAAGCTCTTTCGTCTACGGTTATAATTTATTAGAAAGCAATTGGATCTATTAAGACCTTCCCGACGACGTGATGAATTTTGGTATCATTAAAGATTGTCGTGGGTGGGGATGTACAGAGTTTCTTGGAGGTATTGTAGCGTGATGTGTATAAATAGGTTGTATAAAAGTGTGAGTGCACTGTAAAGTAGCACCTGTTAGAATGCTCCCCAGGGAGTGGAAGGAGTGCACAATCGGTGCTAGATTGGTTGTGGGAGTGTATCCTATGACCGACGTAATAATATTAGAGGCAGGTCCCTCTGGGAGAACAGTGTAAAATCACTGATTGTAGGCCAACCAGATGGTTCTGTGAAAAAGGGCGATACAAATTATACAATCCACTTGCCCGAGGCTAGGGCATGTCATGAATACTAAATATATATTCATTTCTTGGCCATACAACAGCTATTTTAGATTAAATCTTCACACATCACCCAGTGGACACGTCGGATCACAGAAATACATAATTCATCAACATTTTGTCAGTTTGTGCTTCTGCCGTTAGTGTTAATAGATCCCTTTAAAACCTTTTGCATAAATGCACATACATGGAACAGCCTTGCACAAAATGTGTATTGTTTTGCAAGGATGGTGAGATCAGAAGCATTCAAATTCAGTTTGGAAAAGTCAAATGAAATCGAGCCAAAGTCCATTATATATCATCCATTAAAAACTATTGCATAAATGCATGGACATGAACGAACCTGGCATGGAATTGACATTGTTTTATTGGAAAAAATAGATAAAAGGTGAAATTCAGTTTAGAAACTTCAATTCAAATTGAGGCAAAATATCATCAAATGTCATTCATTAAAGCATTTTGCATAAATGCATGGACAATCTTTCACAAAATTGACATAGATTTATTGGAAAAGTTAGATAAAAGGTGAAATTCAGTTTAGAAACTTCAGTTCAAATTGAGGCAAAATATATTAAAATCTAGTGCATAAAAGCATGCACATACAGTAGATGAAACTTGCACAAAATTGACACAGATTTATTGGAAAAGTAAGATGAAAGGCAAAATTTAGCTTAGAAACTCCAAATGAAATTGAGGCAAAGATTGAACGCAAAGTTATCCATTAATTTAAAAATCAGTCATTGTACCCCTTTAAATGTAACACCAAATTGTAGAAACTACTGAAGACTATCAATTTGATCGCAAAGTTATGCAGTAATTAAACAAAATCAGTCATTGTACCCCTTTAAATGTAACACCAAATTGTAGAAACTACTGAAGACTATCAATTTGATCGCAAAGTTATCCAGTAATTAAACAAAATCAGTCATTGTACCCCTTTAAATGTTACACCATAATGCAGAAACTACTGTAGACTAATTTGAACGCAAAGTTATCCAGTAATTGAAAAATCAGTGAATTTCACCTGTCATATTCACTGACAACTGTCCATATTGACTCTGCCCGCCCCTATTCCTAATGAATCTTGACCGTCTGTCACGCTCACAAATCAAATATTTGGCAACAAAATAGCAAGTTTTATATAGATCGCACAAGTGGACACATATACACACACATTTACATATGTACGCACATACTCACATATACTTACATGTACATATATACATTATGTACACATACGCATATACATACAAACACACATACATACATACATACACACATACACACACAGACAGACAGACAAACACACACACACAATTACGCACACACACACATATGTACACATATATGCATATCCACACATATACATACAAACTCAAACACACAGGCACACAGCCCACAGACACATGCACAAACGGAATCTCACTCTCACTCCAACAAACTCACTCACAAGCATACATGCTTACACACATACAAGCAGGAGTTTTTAATTAAAGGAATAAGCTTGTTTGATCAAGAGAAAATGTATTTGTGAAGCTCTTGACTTGTCAATACTCACATACAGCTTTAATATGAGGAATGCATGCAAGCAGTTCTTGAGACTGAAAACACAGTTCCCTATGCTATTTCACAGTTTTTTAATTCAAGAAATAAGCATATTAGATCATCACATATTTCATCTTTTAAACTCTTCAGTGCCTTCTTAACATATACACCATAGAGAAACTGAAGGACGTGTACAAAGCCATTGTGCTGTAAACAAATATAATTATGTGTTGAGCATTTGAACAATACTTTGAGCTTTCAAGCTTTTGAACCTAGCAGAATCTTCCTCAGAAGGAAAATGACCATTGTCATGACCAATTTGTTGTTTTACCTCTGAAGAAGATTATACTAGGATAAAAAACTCTTGCACTCTATTGATTCTCAATAAAGTTAATTAATACATTATGCATTGGATGCGTTAACTGATCTACATGTTTTCCTTGACTCTGTTGCAGGCATAAGTCCACTTGCAACGTCTTCCCAGTCGCCGGACCATCCCGTCTCCATGGAGCAAGTGTGGGTCGTCGACGAAAGCAAGTCAAAGGCCACGGGCAGCGGCAGCGGCAGACTCGTGCAGAGCCAAAGCGCTGAGAACGATTTGAATCGACCGCGTAGCCGGAGCACGGACATCGATTCCAACCGCCCCGATCGGCCTGTGCAAACCCGGAGCGCAGATAACAATCTGCATCGGCTCGTTGACCGACCGACACACTCTTCAACGGCTCACTATCTGCTGGAGCTACACAGTGGTGGTCGGACGCCTCACGATCCCGCGAGCAAGAGGCACCACCCGCGAGACGCGATCGGCAAACCGCGGTACAGCTCGTCCGCGGAGAATCTGCACACGCCAGAAAGCAGAAATTGGGACGATGGCGACGACGACAACGAAGGAGAGAAGACTCCACGGAGTAGTTCAATGGAGGACGTCAGTTTGCGCATGGAACCGCTTTTACCGATCCCCGCGATTGGAATCGAGGAGGCATCGGATCAGGAGGAGGACAGGACGTTCTTAGGCGACGAGTCCGATGACCGATCGCACCGTCATCCATCGACGTCGACGACGATAGGATCGCTTTTGAATCCGCAGATTTCGCTGCGCCTGATCGACGAAGGCGGGGATAGTAATAGCAGTTTGTCGTCGTTGAAGGCGGGCAGCGATAGCGATGTTAGTCAGACCGGGAGTGCAACGCCTGATTTTAACGAGTTGAGGAAAAACTTGGGGGAGAGCGTCGAAGGGCCAGTGCGGAAAAGCAGGTAAGTCGTTTGAATTCTTCCAAAGTATTGCATTCAGTTTTAACCTAGATTCAAGACTTGTTTGACTTTGTTTAACACACACTTTTCCATAGAACCAAGCTGCTGTATTTTCAGGACTAGTCCTTAATGGGTCAAAGAGGATTTTAAAAGTATACAGTTCAAATTCTTCATTTAAGCTGTGTCGACTACATCTAATGAAATGTCATTGCAGAAAATATGTTTGAGTTTGATGTATGAGGACTTAAAAGTTTTGTTTAAAATGCTTTACTGAACTTTGTGATGCCATCCATCCTTTGAAAATATATCATTTTGTTGTGGACAATAATTGATGACTTGTTTTGAGATTGGCGTTTGGGATATTTCACTTGGCAACAGTTTTCACCCGATTGGCTATGCATGATCATTGAAAGCAAGCCACTGGTGATAACCTTTCTACGTTTGGTAGACAGATTGTGATCTGTTATATGAAAAGGGTTTTTCCCCAAAATACAAAAACATTAAAGGCTTATCCTATTTTTACAGATACACACAACTGAAAACATATACATGTTAAATGTACATTCTCTGTAGTTCCTAGTTCAAGTATTTTGGGGATAATTCCTCGAACAGGTTAAAATAATTTGGTTTCAGACCTTTCCTTAACCCGAAGGACAGACTGTTTTTGCTACAATATGTATTCTCCATAGACCCAAGCCCCAGTATTTTCGAGACCAGTCCTGAACGGTTTAATAGTCTATAGCATGAAAACTTTTATATTTATTAAAGTTTTCTGTTTTTTGAACAAAGATTACAAACTAGTATAAATGAATACAAATTAGTTTGAGGTTAGATTATATGGAGAAAATCTCATTCTTGTCAGTACATAATAGCGAACAACCCTGACCAACTTGGGGAAAATTGGTTAGAATAAATTAACATACCGTATAGATATGCAAGGTTAAAGGGAGTATTTCAAGGGATAGGGGAAAGGGAGAAGGGGGGAAGAGTTGAGGGAAATTAGTACTTAAAGAGGGGAAGAGATAGGGAAAAGGGAGGAGGGGAGGGAGAAGGGTTAGGGAGACAGGAAGTTAGAAAGGAGTGGACTCGGGAGGAGAGGGACAGATGGGGAAGAGGTTTTGAGGGATTGAGGTAGTGAGTGAGGGGTATTTAAAGAGGGGAAGAGACAGGGTAAAGGGAGGAGGGGAGAGAGCCTTAAGGGTAAGGGAGACAGGTAGTTAGAAATGAGTGGACTAGGAGGAGAGGGACAGATGGAGAAGAGGTTTTGAGGTAGTGAGTGAGGGGTATTTAAAGAGGGGAAGAGACAGGGTAAAGGGAGGAGGGGAGAGAGCCTTAAGGGTAAGGGAGACAGGTAGTTAGAAAGAGGGGGAAGAGACAGGGTAAAGGGAGGAGGGGAGAGAGCCTTAAGGGTAAGGGAGACAGGAAGTTAGAAAGGAGTGGACTAGGAGGAGAGGGACAGATGGAGAAGAGGTTTTGAGGGATTGAGGTAGTGAGTGAGGAGTATTTAAAGAGGGAAAGAGACAGGGTAAAAGGGAAAAGGGAGGATGCAGAGTGGGGAAAGACAGGCAGAGAGAGGGGAGGGGGGGAGAGTTAGGGGGTAATGGAAAAGGGGAGAGGTACAAATAGGGAAAACAGAAGGGAGGGAAGGATAGAGAAAAAAAAGAAAGTGTGTGGGAATATTAGGGGGAGACGGCGAAGATAGATAATTGGGAAGATGGGAGGGGTATTTAAAGAGTGGAAGATACGGAGAGAAAGGGGAGAGAACAGGGTCAAATAGAGAGAGAAAGAGGTCAGAACTTTGATTTCCATTTTAGAAACCCAATTATCATAAATAGAGTTCTTTAGAATTTCACATATTTATGGTGGACTAAAATATGTCAAAGACAAAGAAGACATAGTTTCCTAGGCTTATTGATTCGCTCCAAATGCATTTTTTTTGGTGATGTTTTGCGTCATGATTTAATCATAAATCGTTTGCCCTTGAAGAATAGTTGCATATCTACAGTAACTACACATGTATACATGTAGCTACCAAGTCTCCACGATTTCAAATAGAGAGGGAAAGAGGGAATAGTAGAAGGAGATGGACAGAAGGAGAAATGAGAAGGGAGGGAGAGAGGGAAGGGTAGAGGGGTATTTAACGAGGGGAAGGGTGAGGAGGAAGGGGAAGGAGAAGGAGCCAAATCTAGTAGGGAGCCGGTTAAATTAAAGGAAGAGGGAGAAGTGAGGAAGATGTGATATTTTTTCTACAGATATAATATAAAAAGTTATATTTACTCTAGAATTATTTGAATAGTTTGAATGTGTATTTTATAATCTGTGGTTTGAAGAGCGGAATATATGCACACTAACTCTGTACATATAAATTTACAAAAGTCTGTATCTAGTTGTATGCCTTTTTTATGAGTATCGTGGTTTTTTACACTTAATGGAGATTTAATTCAGCTGTGTAAAATAAACCGTATTCGCTGAATGAAAAGGTGGCCAGAGCTAAAAAGTAAGCGCATTCTGCAAATTTGCTGCATTGTTCCTTCAATTGTTTCTTATTACCTGCTTTCTTCCTACAATTTAAATTACCAAGTTCACCTACTTTGTTTTCTGCGCAGCGTTGAAGGTTTCCTGTGTCTAGAGGCCGTTAATTAGGCATCCCGTTACCAGTCCTAATAAGTGGAAGCAGCAATGACCTTTTGCTTTGAATGTGCTTCCAGTTATGATGCGAAGAATTACAATAATTGTTTGTATTTTGCTGCAAGGAGGAGGCATCGATATTAAGGAAATTCCACCACCGTATTTGCTGGTGTATTAACCGCACCTTTTTCCATACAGAAGAACTTGCAAAAAGAGGGTGCGGTTAATACACGGGTGCGGTTCATAGCGTATTAACCACACTTTTTTCATACAGAAAAACTTGCAAAAAGGGGGGTGCGGTTAATACACAGGTGCGGTTTATACACCGGCAAATACGGTATCTAAGTTCATCATTTTCTGATACAACAGTCAGTGAAAAAAAGATACAAGGAGCCATAGGGCGATTTTAACCCCTGAAATGCCTAAATAAAAGAGCTCCTGTAAATTTGTATCGACTTAAATACTAAATTTCAAAGTGCTATTTTCATGCAGGTATGTGTTACTTGCCCACTTACTTTTAAATGAGATTAAAGGGTACCACCACGCAAAAATAATATTCTTATTAAAGAAAGATAACATCTTTAGTATTCCATTCCATCAACAAGTTCACAAAAATATGTTTCCAGAAAAAAAAAATTGGAAACGCATCACCATTCTAAAGCATGCGTTCATGCGGTCTGAATTGCGAGACTGCGATGCGTGCCGTGAATTGCGATGTGTGTGCAGAGCGAACGAATCGCCCGGGAATCTATTGTCTACAAACGTACGCGTGAATAGCATTGGCGCACTCGCAAATGGTTGGCCCGTATGGAACCAGGAAATAGCAGTGGTTCCGTAAGTGGTGGAAATTAATTGCTTTGTTTATGAATTACACAACCCGTTGCAAAATGTTGGGTATCTATTTGATATCACAAAACGGTACCAAAACATATAATAATGTGTTGTTCTTTGCCTGGTAGTCCCCTTTAACGCTTGATATATGAAATTACATTGTTCTCTTGTAGTTGAACAATTATTTAAGGGAAAACTTAAACAAGCACAAATACCAATACAAGCAACTAATATATTAATAAGCTACACTAAACAAGTATGATTTTAATTTACTTTTAAACACTTCTAACGAGTCTACTGTTTTTAATTCTAAGGGTAATCTATTCCATAAATCCGGAGCTGATGCAAAAAATGCTCTATTTCCATAAGTAACGCGTGTTTTTTGAGTTTCTAGTAACAATCTATTTGAGGAGCGGAGGTTACGTTGTGGTACATATGACCGGACTAACTCATTTAAGTAACAAGGTGCCACACCATGAAGTATCTTCCAAGTTTGAAGCAGTATCTTAAATTCAATACGCTGGCGAATAGGTAGCCAATGTAAAGTTTGTAGCACAGGAGTTATATGATCGTACTTTGAAGTTCTAGATAGGATCCTAGCTGCAGAATTCAAAGCAAGTTGCAATGTGGTATTAACTTGTCAGAAATTATTTCCCAGTACCTAAAATAAATGGAACGAACAGTTCAAACTTTTTGTAAAAATGTATAATTTCATGATTCAATGGTATCTGAAATTTTTTGTTTTAAAAGTTTAGAACATGCATTATAGGCAGGGTCAGATGGTCTTATCTTGTCAGAAAGTATTTTCAGTACCAAAAAAAAAGATGGCGTGAACAGTCAAAGCCTTTTGTAAAATGTTCTCAACATTACTAGTTGAAGCATGTTTTTGACAGGGTATGATGTGGTCTTAAAGGGGACCCCCAGGCAAATAACAACACACTACTATATGTTTTGGTACTGTTTTGTGATAATCAAATAGATACCCAACATTTTACAAATGGGTTGTGTAATTCATAAACAAAGCAATTAATTTCACCACTTACGGAACCACTACTATTTCCTGGTTCCTGGTTTGCGAGTGCGCCAATGCTATTCACGCGTACATTTGTAGGCAATAATATAAGCCCGGGCGACTCGCTTGCTGCACACGCAGTAGTCTACTTAATTCAGACCGCATGAACGCATGCTTTAGAATGGTGATGCGATTTCCAATTATATATTTTTTTTCGGAAAACCTATTTTTGTGAACTTGTTGATGGAATGGAATACTAAAGATGTTACCTTTCTATAATAAGAATATTATATTTGGGTGGTGGTACCCTTTAAAGTTAAACCATTGGTTATTATTACCAGTACCAAAGAAGAGATTTGTTGTTAAATTATTTTTCAGTTTTGTAACATTTCAGCGCCATCCTACATCACTAGTTTGGCAGGGGTATCATGTGGCAGGCTTATATTATCAGAACTTATTACCAGTACATGACTTTCAAAAACAAAGTGCAATGAACAGTTGATCATTTTTGTAAAATGTTTTAAAATTAAAAGTTAAAACACGCTTTTGGCAGGGTATGCTGTGCCTTGCTAGAATTTATTACTGGGATAAAAAAGAGAGGGAATGAAAATTTGGGAACTTTGGTAGAATGTTTCCCGGTCTTTTATTATTCTAGTACCATCCTACATGACTAGTTTGGCAGGGGTATCATGTGTCCAAATTATTACCAGTACTTACATGACTTACACAAACAAAGTGCAATGAACAGTTGATCATCTTTGTAAAATGTTTTAAAATTACTAGTTAAAACATGCTTTTGGCAGGTTATGATGTGCCTTGCTAGAATTTAGAACAAATCTTACCAACAAAGAGGGAAGAACAGTTGGGAATGTTGGTAGTACTGTATGTTCACCAGTCATGTTGCATTTCACTGTCATCCAACATTACTAGTTATAGCCTCTTTTTGGCAGGAAACAAAGTCATCATGTTGTCTCCTCAGAAATAAAAAATGGTAGCCTTTTTGTCCTCTTGTATATTTAAAATTGAGACTCATAAGAAATGTTTTACATCAAGCACGTGATATCTGCTTGTAAAAAAAGGAAAACATTGATGATGATTGATCAAATTGTTTTACAAATAGTTTATAAATTATACATAGCTATTAACGGCTTTCCATAATTTGTAACTTCGATTTTAAGTTCAACTTAAAATCTGTCATCGTTATGAACCGCTTCCCAGATAAGAGCTGCAGTGCAATTATTCAAAAACAGTATGCTTCACAAGTTTGATTGATTCAGAAGAACAGTCAAAATGGTATAGCGCCCTCTTGCAGTAAATGCAAGACAATATATCTTCTACATTCCCAGCTTTTGGACTGTGCTTCTTGAAATTTAGTTGCAAAATTGAATTGTATTGTTCCCTTTTTTAGTTTTTCCTCCTTCCCTATTTCATTTTTAACTTAGATTCCATGAATTTCAAGAACACAATTGTGTATACATTGTGTACCAATGTTTTTGTACAACTTCATGGATGTTTTGAATAAAATTGTGTACAAAACGGAGCTGTAGTTATGAACATTTATATATGGAGCTACTATACATATTACTATCACTATTACTATTATTTGTAGTGGAAGTGGTGGTACAGGCGGCAGTATTACACATATGTTATTATATTCCTTCAATCTGGCTAACTTTAGAACATAAACTGCACAAGCTTCTAGAGAGCATTTTTTTTGCGCGTGCATTGGCCCAGTGGTCACAGAGTGAAATAATACAATGCAGAATTGAATTGTCTATGTGACCTTTAAATTTGGAAGTAGGGATTTAGAGAGAACCAACAAATGCAAATGGTTGTAGGTCGAACATAAGCCTAAAGGCCAGAAACTTCCAAATGTGTCCTTCAAATGGAGAAGACTCTACTCAGTAAAGACATAATTGTTCTATTTAACCATAGGTCAGCCACATGAAATGATGCAAACAAATCAATTGAATTGTATCATGACCTTTAAGGCCTTATCCACAAGACTTAGTATTAGGTTACTTGGAGAGAGGGAGGATCCCGGGGGGGGGGGGGGGGGGGGGGGGGCACTCATGTATAATGTAAGACGGGTATGCCGCTTAAAAGACCCCCTTTTTCACACTCAATCACAGCTCTAAAGATACCCGATTTTCAAAACTTTCCGCTCCATAGACCCTCGGAATGACTTGGCTAGGTAGTTGAGTAGCGACAATCCTTTATTCTTCTTCTAGATTGGCTCCATAGACCCCCAGAATGACTTGGCTTTGTATTTGAGTAGCGCCAAATCCATTATTCTTCTCCTAGTTCGGCTCCTTAGACCACAATTTGAGCCTTTTTGAGGGTTTCCATATAGGTATATTTGGAATCTCCGAGTCTATGTATTTTGTAGTTTTAGTCTGCTCCTTAGACCCCTTAACTCCCCTTCAGTTTTGTAGCTCTAAAGACCCTATATTGTGTGCGTTTAAGGGATTTTGTAGCTCTAAAGACCCTATATTTTGTGCTTGTAGTTCGCTCTTCAGACCCCCATTTCAGAGTTCCGTGCGGCACACCCCCGTCAAAAAAGAATTCGAGTGCCCCCCCCGGGGGGAGGATAACATTCGCAGATGTGTGAGCACATGCTTCATTTACTGCTAGGCCATTATTTATCTCAAAGGATCCAATTTAAAGTTCTCACTCTTGCATACAAAGTTAAACATGGCCTAGCACCTAAATAAATCTCAGAATTACTTATTCCCAAAATGCAACGCTCTTCTCGTGTTCTTCGCTCGTCATCTACCGCCCATCTAGAATTCAATACTGGTCCCAACCCCGCATTCGTTACGGAAAACGCGCCTTCTCAATTGCCACACCCACTCTCTGGAACAACCTTCCCGTCCACATCCGTGCATCCACTACACTAGATTCATTCAAGACTGAACTCAAGACCCACTTATTTAGATCGATTTAAGCATATCTTTACAATATAATCTCTATCGTCTCACTAAAATTACATGACTTTATATTGTTCAATTACTTCTTTTCTATTAAATGTCATTATTTTGTGTAATTACTATTCCTTGTAACAGCGCTTTAGAAACCCTGTATTAAGCGCTTTATAAATGCAAGCTATTATTATTATTATTATTATTATTATTATTTACTCAGACCACTGAAATAAATGCAACCCCAAAAGTAAGCTGCCCCATTCCTCCTAATTAATTACGCAAGATTTGTTCATGGGCAGTTGTTTTTTTGTATCCAGTGTCTCTAACACTTTGAGTGCCAGGAATTTAATGCTCAATGCCATTTGTGTTATGAAACTCGCAAAAATGCGAGCTTGGCACTCAAGGAGTTAACTTGTAGAAGATTATATACCATTTGCGTAACTCTTGGTTAGGCATGTAACCTTAGTGAATTGTTTTTAGTTGACTTATAATGACCTTTAAAACCGAAAGACATTTTAGCATTGAGAGAGGATTAGATCTGCAGGTGTTATGTAATTGCATACTCCAGTTATTACACTGTTGGCAGGATATACTGGTCTTAGTAATCCCACACAAAACTTTGGGCAACCAACATTTCACTAATGCTTTGCTCAACTGAATGGGCAGCTGAGATCATTGTTGTTTCTTAATTTGTTTGGGGCCACCATATTCATATTTCAGGCTACTCAGTAACATTTGATAAGCCACATCCAGGTTTTTACGAGTTTGTTTGTGTCAGGGTTGGTTTTATGATTACCACAATCATTAAAAGGTTTCCTGGTAGTCACTCTAATACCTCTATTATCTTTTAGCTTGGTGGTCAGTCAGAGCTGTGGTTGAACAATTCAGTGGTCTGGGATTGAAGCTATTAATTGATATGACTCGTCTGTTGGATAATGTACCAGCACGTTTGAAATGCCATTTGTTTGTAATGAATAACTAAATATTTATCACTATGTTGTCCCTTTATTTGTGATCAGTGTTAGGCCAATGACGTAGCGCTCAATTTTGCCCGCCATTGGCAGGAAGTTGTGTGATGATACAAAATGAATGAATGAATAACAGTTTTGTTTATGATGAAAATACAACAGCACTACCTCTCAATATAGTTAGGATTCAAAAAACGTGATTGGGACTTTAAAAGCAAGTACTGGTCATGACATACAATTATGGCTAGATACGTGTTGCTCCAAATTACATATGTGACCTGTCCAGCATGCTGTAACATGATGATTGCAGAGAGATAGAGGGAACAGAAGGGGAGAGAGAGAGGTAAAGGAGAAAGGGAAAAGAAATTAAAGGGGTAGTTTAGTTTTGGTAGAGAGGGCGCTGCAGATCACAATTTTTTTGTGAGGTAATGAAAAACTGAGTGTCGGATTTGAGAGAACATGCAATTTTAATGGCAGAATAAACTTTATTTGGTCAAAATCGACCCAGAAATGGCTGAAATATCAATAAATATATCTGATCTTATAATTATTTGGGGCCCAAATAATTAGATGATTTTTAGAAAAAAATAAAAAATGCTTGCACTTTTTCAAAAATTTTCAAAAGCGTTTTTTTAATAGTTGTTGATGATCTCGCTATTTAATCATTATATCAATAAAACATCACATGCATAATTTTGTATGAAAAATGGTTGAAACCAACTGTGCAGGTTTTGGCTACTTAAGTTCAGCCTTAACAAAACTAAACTACCCCTTTAAACAAGAAGACAGACTTGAACAGAAATAATTTATGAACTTGAGGGGCGAGAGGAGATGGAGGGAAAGGAGAGGAGTGAGAAAAAGAACAAGAAAAGGGGACAGAGAACTTAGAGACACATAGAATATGCCCACCAATGTACTGTTCGAGAGAAATCTAGACTCTAATTAGACGATTAGTGAGGAGAGACATGGAATAGATGGGGGGGGGGGGGGGGGAGAGAGAAAGAAAGAGCTGGAAAAGGATAACTTCAAAGAGAGAGATGGGAGTCAGAAGAGGAGACATACAGAATATGCACACTAAGGCACAAACTTTGCTTATTATTTAAGGATCAGTCACAGGAAATGCCACAGAAGAACCCCATAAAATTATAAAATAATTTTAAAAAGCTCCACAAAGTTAATGTAAAACAAAAGGTTAAAGTTCTTTTTTTCCATGCAGGTGAGCATGAAAAGTCCCCCCCCCCCCCCCTGAAAAATGTCCCTGCAAGGAGTTACTATATAGCTCCTTGGAATAGTTAGAAATGAATAACGAACAAGCGATCGAGGAGGGAGGAGAGAAAAGTTGGAGATGAATATAGACTCTTCGGAAAGAGAGATATAATATACACCCACCATCCCTTGATATAAATTATACTTTATAAAAAGAAGCCCCCCCCCCCCCCCCCATAAAAAATAAGTAAATAAACAAGACATATTTTGTGTAATTCCTTGGGAATGAAGAGAAAGAAATAAAGATCAAGTGATTGAGGAGGGAGGAGAGATAAGTTGGAGACGAATCTAGACTCTTCGGAAAGAGAGATATAATATACACCCGGCCCTGGATATGAATGATAACATGTGCTCGATGTAATCGGATTTACAGCGCTCGATCATTGTGCAAGAAACAAGGTCATACAAGTTCAATGCGGTTAGAAGGCTTTGTAGCCTTTTGGTCCGTACTTAGACCTACGGTCTGTAAAACCAGCATGTCTAATACCATTTTATTGTTGTATCACCAGTCTAGAAATCCGGAGATCTTGGGTTTGATTCTCGGCGATGCCCAATTTTTTTTGCTCACTATTTTTGGCCACTTTCCTTCATCTTTGAATTGAGCTAGTTAGTTAGTTAGTTTAGTGGGAAAGATATTGATGAATTGGTGGATAGATAGATAGATATATTGATGAATTGGTGGATAGATAGATAGATATATTGATGAATTGGTGGATAGATAGATATAAAGATATATTGATGAATTGGTGGATAGATAGATATAAAGATATATTGATGAATTGGTGGTTAGATAGATAGATGGATATATTGATAAATTGGTGGATATATATATATAAAGATAGATAGATAGATGGACTGATGGGTTGGTGGATAGATATATATAAAGATAGATAGATAGATGGATTGATGGGTTGGTGGATAGATAGATAAATATATAGATAGATGAATTGGTAGATAGATAGATAGATAGATAGATAGATAGATAGATAGATAGATAGATAGATAGATAGATAGATAGATAGATAGATAGATAGATAGATAGATAGATAGATAGATAGATAGATAGATAGATAGATAGATAGATAGATAGAGATATAGACTGCAAGAGAGAAATTTTGTGTGGAAGTAAATGTTGTTTTTCTATGAAATCATTCATGCATGGCTAGCCAGTGGCCATCCAATTCTCAAAGTACAAATATCATACCCATTGTTATGGCAATTGAAACCACAATAAAAATCAACTTTCTCAAGCCTGAGTGACCACCCCAGGTCACTGGTAGTGGTATACACTGTAATATACACTCACTGTACAGTACACACAAGTTGTGATGCAATGCAGCTTTCAGTTCCGTGAGTTTGGAATCAATTATGCACACATGTTTTGTTGGTATACTAGTAGTGTATTACCAATAACACTGTGCATGTGCTGCATATTGTTGTAAACATCCTGTGTGTGGCTGTACTGCGCAGGTTTATGAGTGAATGAAGTTATTATGACTGGACTACCACAGTAATAAAGATCGTCTGGGGATTTAGATGGAAAGTAGAGCTGATATGCTGCCGTAAGTGAATATATGTCTGTCTATCTGTGTGTGTGTTTTGATTGTTAATTACTTTGCATTTTACAAATACAATGCTCATGTTAGTGAAATAATGACTGTCCGTTAGGGACAGACTTGTTGCCATTTTTATTGCATGATTGATCGTACGTACGTACGTGCGCGCGCGATATGCACCAGTACAGTCCAGTTACGTGCTCTATAACGCACGTCTGCGTTACGATGTACACTAGCAAATGGGAAACTGTATGGGCAAGTATGCCCAAAAGTCACACTGCTGTATAGCAGTAGTGACTTCACTAACCCCCCTTTTTGGGGTTAGTTGTAAAGACTATTGTTCATGAATGATTTCTTATTTTGGATTTTCTCACCTAACTTTGTAGATCTTGCTAGATGGCCGATGAAAAATTCTCCATTTGATGGCGTCACGTTGCCCCTAGCTAAATTGAAATGGGCTTCAATAATATTCGTTGGTCCTGAACTGCCCGTCAATCGAGCATCAAAGCACACGTGAAAATGTCGTTCACTGTGTAGCTAGCGCATATTGTACATACGTCATCAATTATACGAACTTGTTTTGGTCGGAAGCAAGGCTCATCATCGACTGTTAAAACTGCAAAGTAAAAATGTATAATTTAATTTAATGTGTGTACGTTTTTTCATAAAAAATATATTTCATCATATTTTATTTAATTCTATTCAAAAATCAGTCGTTACAATTTTAAAATCCATATTCTTTAAAAGTTTGAAAAACAACAATTCGCAAGCAAAATACGGTAGTTTCATCTCAAGCGCACTCAGTGGCACACACTTTATTTCCGATTTGACAGGCATACAATAATGTGCGTAAGTAATTTACAACGTATCAATTCCTGGCTGGACGAAGACTACCTAACGAAAGGTCATTTCAGCAACACACTTTTCACGGTATTTCCGTCGCAAGCGTGTGCGATGATCAGCGCTCGACGCGACTGCATGGCAAATGAACGTGAAATATTGGCTGATTCATAGCAAGAAAAGTGGGTAAGTATCAAAAACACATCTTTCAATGATTTAATTTCACCTTATAGATTACAAATGTCATGTCATAAGTGGAATGAATAAACGGGGAGAAACCCTACCTTACGTTTTGATGTAGGTGTGGATGTGGGTACCTGTATAGGTACCCACATGTAATGGGGATGCTATAACGTAGCAAAACTGCTAACAAAAGTCTAGTTTTTCACCTGAATCCTACAATTTTTAGTATCACTAGCTGGTGTCAAAAAATACTACCTTTACATTTAAACAAGTGACAAATATCACGATAATTTCACCAGTAGGATAACTCGAGCGATAGAAAACACCAACTGACTGACTGGTCTGAGTGACTGAGCTGAGCTGATCAAACTATATCGACTACCTGTATTGTATGGTATCGGGTCCTATTACCGGATACCATTTCTTTACGCCATGACAACGATCAACATGAAGAACATGAAGAACGTTTTTCCTATTGGAATTTGCATGTACGGTAATACAACCCGTTCGGTATTGCAACCCCTTGCTATACATGCATATCGCGCGGGCGCGCGCGTACGATCATGCATACTTAGTGCATGCAATAAAAATGGCAACAAGTCTGTCCCTAACGGACAGTAAATAATGTAGGCTAGCCATTATTTAACTTGTGATAATTTGTCAATTTGAGTAATTCTATCTCTCTTTCTCTTCTCCAGTCTGTACTAAAATCAATCTGTAACCATGGAGCTTTGGCCTTTGTGTAGCTCTATGCACTAATGCAGTATGTGGTATCAATTTGTCAGCATGCACGTTTGACTTTGAGGCTCTAATCTCCTCCTGCCACGTGTTATTGTTAAACCATTTTTTTGTATATATAACCAAGTTGACTATTCAGTGCTCAAAATATGCAATGGCCCACTGACCTGGGCCTCGGGCCACCAAAATTTAGATTGGGCACCAACATTTAATTCATTAACGAATAAATGGTTCCTTGACCTGCAAAATGCATATAAATGCATGACAATATATTTATAAGTAAATAAAAAAATGCAAGTCAGCATCTGACCTAAATACAACACATTCTCATTCTTAATGGACACTTGTCTTTAGTCTTTATATCTAGGTCGTGGATTTTAGGCTGGACTTAAACCCCTTTTTAATTGGAGAACGTATTTTCTAGCTCGCTATTACCCGAGTAAGATTTCCATAAAAACAGTAGGAGGTCGGGTCGTAAAAGACGCAGCGAGAGGTTGTGCAGCGTTTTGATCAAAAGTGTTTCTCCGGGTAGGTTACTATAGCAACCGCACCTCTCTCATCATGCGACCAGCTGGCGTGACATGTGCTAATCGGCGCGCGCTGGTATACGTTAGCGCGGGAAATTTTGACGGTCAATTCATATCGGGTAAACATACAACAAGCAATCGGGAGTGCAATTGTCAGTCTGCTATAGTCACGCTAGACGGTAGATTAGAATTCAGGAACAAATAATTCTAGTTAAATCTCGCTGATACAGGTGTTTGGATATTGCATGAGCTGAAGATCAGCGATGAATAATGCGCACACGTAGATGTACCCTGGAGTGAGCTGTTGTACTTATCAAATTTTAGATTTGTTAAACTTCCAATTTTTATATTCATAGTATTATAACTTGTATTATTTGGGCAAATTTAAGTCTAAAATTAGGAGTATGTGGAATAGTGTTTGTGTGTGAACTTACAGCAGTTTAAATTGGCAACCTTGTTTACAAGAGTACCACATGTTCCCGATCCAAAACGCGATCGCTGCAATGTTTACATTTTTAACGGCCATGACGTCATCTACCCGGGTAACGTTCTGCGCGCTTTTTAATACAATGTTTATCAGCTTAACATCCTGACAACGTCCTACCGCGCTGTTGTCAGGACGTTACCCCGATTGGACCTTTTTAATACAAACGTGGTAGAATGTCTTCCTGACAACGTCCGGACGTTACCGCGACTAGTTTCCTCAATTAAAAAGGGGTTTTACTTCCTATTGAAACTGTGAAAAGTAGGATCTATTATTTACTTGGTCTACACCCATTTGGTCTATTTCTCAGTTAGTCTAAAAATTCAAATTCACTATTCTCAAATTTCACACTTGATCCATAACCCAGGGCCTCGACACAAGCACTAATTGCCTGCTTGCCCTGGGCAAGTCAAAATTGGTGTCGGGCAAGTCAAATTTCATAAATGGTCTAGTTTGCTTGCCTGATCGAGCAACTTAAATTTCTCTTCAACTGCGAGAAAAGAATGTTAAATAAATTCCTTACATGAAAATCTCATCTAGAAACTTTATTAAGCGGGCAAGTAAATTTTCTGTTTGGGAAAGTGAAATTTCAACATTTATGATTTTACTTTCCTGAACTGGCCAGTAGAGAAAACAGTTAGTGTGGAGGCTTGCAGTAAATCCCAACCCCTAACCCTTAAACCCCTTCTTAATCAAAAGAAATAGTCGCGGTGACGTCCTGACGTTGTCCGGATGAGATTCTACACCGTTTCAATTAAGAAGCTCCGATCGGTATAACATCAGGACGACATCGGGGTGAGATTCACCCTAGACGGGTCAGGGTGATAGCGCGGTGACGTCCTGACAACATCAGGATGACATCCTGACAAACCTTGTATTAAGAAGCGCGCAGAACGATACCCGGGTAGAAGACGTGATGGCCGTGAACAAAAAACACAGCGCGCGCCGATACTATGTGTCGCCCCAGCTGTTCGCGTGATGAGGGAGGTGCGGTTGTTATGGTAACCTACCCGAGTGAGGATTTTGCGGATGGTAGAATAAGAAGGGGTCCGAAGGCTCGCTGCGTGTTTTACGACCTGACCCCCTACTGTTTCTTATCCAAATCTCGCCCGAGTAACATCGGGGTGAGGTTTATTTTTCTCAATTAAGAAGGGGTTTTAGTTACCCTAATCCTAATCCTCAGAATTCTGATGTTGCTTACCACACTAACTTAATTCTGTACTTACCTGTTTGGGCAAGTAAAATCATAAATCTTCAAATTGTACTTGCCCCAACAGAAAAATTACTTTTAAATGTGATTTATACATAACAAAATGCATTTTTCTTTAGTACATGTAGTTGAACATTTTGTTAAGTTGCCTGATCGGGCAACCAAGTGAGACAATTTATGAAATTTTACTTGCCCGAGATCAACTTTTATTTGCCCGGGGTAAGTGCTAGCATGCATGGAGCCCTTCATAACCCTAAACTTAATCCCAAACCCTAACCCTTACCCTAATCCTAATGGTTGAGTACCAGTCTATCTGTAGCAATCCGGAGGTCTCGGATTCTATTCCTGGAAAAGCCTTTTTTTTCTTTGCTAATTTTCAATCATCCGAATCCTAATCCTCTGAAATCTGATTTTGCTTCCTAGAAGATAAAATGGGAGTAGACCATATATGAGTGTAGACCAAGCGGCCACCTACATGTACGTGTTATGATACAAACTGAAAGCAATATGTAGGGTCAATCGTCATCCCTTGGCTATTCCCAGTTCTTTTTGTTGTTGTTGATGATAATGTTCTCAATCTTAACCTGTTCACTACCAGATATTGAAAGTCCCAGTCCTATAGAGATAATGCAGAGCTCTATGCTCCTGTAGCTCAATGCTAGAATTTTAATTTTGTTCCCCCTTGTTGGCAAGTCAAGCAATTAGAACAAGATTTAATAAGAAAGCAGCACCCTCTCCTTAATCCGGTGCATTATACCTTGTGGTCCTGCACTGTACCAGATCCAGATCCAGATCACATCTACCGGTGGACGGTGATGTTTTTTGTTGTTGCAAGTGTTATCTGTTTTAAAATCAAAAAGTTAATGAATAATAATTAATATCACTAAAAGTAGTAAACTGATGATGATGACGACGACGACGACGACGACGACGACGACGAAGACGATGATGAGGAGATATATTAATACTATTTAATGAAAACAATTAACCTAAATAATTAACCTAAATTTATGATCTTATTTAAAACAGAGTCTTAAAAAGTGCATTAAAATTAAGTCTCATAGAAAGGAAATATGGTCAACAGACGGAAAGAGTAAACTTGTTTGTTTTTCTTATGCAAGGTCAATTATGCAAGAAAGTTCATTGCAGATTGTGGCGAAATTTCATGGGTGGGTTACGTATGAGTCGGCGACCGGTTGATAAGATTTCGGTAGTGATCCAGATAAGCGTTTGGGGTTTGGGAGGAAGTGAAACATTTTGGTCATCGATGCGAGATCAGAGTATTTTTCTTTAGGGGGGGGGGGGGGAAGGTAATCGAATGTGCACTATAGGATATGTGCTTCTTATACCATTTACACAGACAGATTTGGTATTCAGTTGATAAGATTTTGTTGGTTATCAAGATTTAGAGGAAGTGAAAGTTAACTGTCACCACGAAGAGATAGAGAATTTTTCTGTTTTGGAGTATCGAATGCTGTATTATCTCGGTGCTACTTTATAAACCATTTTTCAGAGACTGATTTCGTAACCAGTTGATAAGATTTGGTGGTAATCGAGATAAACGTTTGGATTCGGAGGAAACGAAAGTGATTCATCACCATTGAAAGAAAGAGATAATGATTTTGTTTGTTGTTTAACATCATCGGTCATTGAGTATCAAGAACTATTAGTTCTTTCTCACTGTTGCTTGTTATTTGCAATCATTTGTTTTTTGTGTCAGTCTTCTGTTCACAAACCATCTGACGTTTTTATGTTTTTGTTATCGGCTGTTTGGCTCATATAGAACAGTAACTTTTGTACAGCATTTCATACAAGTTTATAGACCACCTGACGTTTTCGGGATTTGCTCTGTTTGGCTCATACATGTATAGAGCAAAACGTTCTTGTGTGCAGTATTTGATACAAGTTTTATACATCATCTGAATCTAAGTGACTTTCATTTACATTTTGTTGTGCATCTGTGATTGATCTCGCGGCATGAGTTGTGATGGCCGCTCAATGGATGTACGATCGTCTTGACGCATAGTAAGTTTGACGCAGCTACCACTATTTTACAAAGGCAAACTTTTTAATAACAAAATTAAACGTTTATCCTCTTTTTATAGTCTTTGGAAAAAGACGCAGATGCACGACCCCAATTGACGCAACCATCAAAGATTAACTTAGTTTAAAAAACATTTACCAGTAAGTAAATTTTTTATTTCCCTCTTTCACTCTCTTTTTTATATTGCGTAGTCTCCGGAAAAAGGCGCGGTCGCACGACCCCAACCGGCGCGTCCAGCTAGCCCTAGACAGTCTACCGGAGGAAGCCAACACCCCGCCTTCATCCAGGAGGTTCAGGAAGCGGGAGGAAGGGGGCAGCCAACATGTCCGACTCATCTCCGGCTCAACCGGAGACGACGATGCCTTTGAGAAGGCGGAGAATGAGAAGAACGAGGTGGACGGTGGGATGAACAGTAAGCGCGGCTATCCAGAAGGTAGGCAATGCTAGAAATTCTATACTTGGACACTTATAACAGGGCTTGACACTCAACACTGGCCCGGGGCCAGTGAAATTGCACTTCATGCCAGCAAAAATGTATAAAAGTCATATTATGGTGGCCCGAACAGGCAAGCAGATTTTTAACCCAACTTTTACAAAATTTGAAAAATCTTGTTTTCTTCCTAGTCATGCGTTATCTATATAATCACTGGTTTGATCAGGAAAGAGTGATATTTTAAAACGTAAAAAGTTTACTCATGAAATAACATTTTGGGCCCAGTAAATTTTTCTTTTGGGCCACCAGAAAAGGGGAAGAAATTATTTCACTGGCCCGTCCGGGCCACTGACAAAAAGGGTATGTGGAGCCCTGATATAGGTTGCGGATTTTAGACTGGACTTGCTTCCTGTTGATAAGTATGATGTGGTTTTTATCTCAGTGGTCTACACCCTTTTAGTCCATTTCAAACTTTACCCCTAACCCTGTAACCTCTTTATAGCCTGGTCACATATCACCGGATTGCGTAAACGGATGCCCGACGGAGAGCAAAATTTTCAATCCGTTCGTATGCGTTTCTTGTCCGTTCCTTGATGTACGTTGCTTTATCTGGCAGAATGCTTTGTGCATGAAGCAATGGAGACTACTTTCCCCACCGGCAAATTTGATTTTGCAAATGTTCTATTCGTTGGGCATCCATTTAAGCTATCCGGTGATATGTGACCGGGCCTTAAACCCTAATCCTAACATCACCATGTTTTATGCTCATGGACGTTTTCATCCCAATTCAGGATATATCAAGTGTTGTGACAAAGAAGGAACATTTTAAAGCTTTTATTAACATTACAAAATATTTATTTGCGAAACCCAGACAAGGGCTATATAGATGAATAGCTGGAAACGTTTGAGGTAAATATTTGTACTGTGTTCAAAAAAGTTTTTAACATGTTTCTTCTTATGAAATACCATAAACTACAGACTGAAGGTTACATTCGATTCAATTCAATTCAGTTTTGGTTTATTAAAAAAAATAACTGAGTAACAAGTCCGATGACTAAACAAGTCAGTTTACAATGTAAATTTATTGATACCATATAAGTTAAACGCAAAGTTTCAATGTTCATGTGAAAGTAAAGTTGATTTCATTTTCATGAATATTTATTCCTAGTATAAGTTGGCAGTAGCACATTGAACCCATAAACTTTGTTCATAAAAAATATGTGTGCAAATTGTTATGTTCTTTATTGCGCATCAATTTGCCCTCTGATAATCTTTCAACAATCCTATAAAAGAAAGGTGCTATTAAAGTCATTTATTTACTTTCAAAGTTAATCATGGTTAAAGTTTTAGTGCTTTGCAGAAACCAAATTTAGCTCTCTTTTATTTGTGATAAACATTCCCAAGATAAAAAATTATTATCTGAAAATCTAGCATGGCTCAGATGGTATACGTAGAACTCAATTTAACACAAAAATTAACTTTCCCACTTTTACCTGACAAATAGTGTTTAGCAAATTTAGGTGATATTTGAGTTGCTATTTTTGTGGTTCAGATTTATTACAAATAATTTGATCTCAAAGCTTATAACCATCATCTTTTCCCGTTAATTTGAAGAAGAGAAATAGGGAAAACTTTTCAGAATCTCAGTTTTCAGAATAGGAAGCAAAATCAGTAAAAATGTTAGCAAAAACAGTCAATAACCAGTTATTTCTAGCTCAGTAAAAAAGTAAAAAGTATAGAGACCTAATCCGAAACTAAAAACAAACTAAAAACATGCCTTTCAATCTAAAGGTCAATAACCAATCTCGCAAACTCGATAAAAAAGTAAAGAAACCTATTAAATCCGAAACTAAAAAAACTTGCTTACAATCCAAAACTTAAACAACAGCACACATTTAAAGAGTTCAAGGAAGGTTCAAAGCAGATCATATATTTTTCAATACCAGCACTTGCCCGCTTGCCCGGGGCAAGTAAAAATTGATGTTAAAAATTTCATTAATGGTCTAGTTTGCTTGCCGGTTCAGGCAACTAAATAATTGTTCAACTACGAGAGAACAATGGAATTTCATATAGATGCGTAAATTTCATCTAGAAGTAAGAGGGCAAGTAAATTTGTATGGGGGCAAGTCAAATTGCAATATATTTAAATGATTTTACTTGCCCGAACTAGCCAGTAATAAAAAAAAGTTAGTGTGGAGGCTTGGGTTATATTATAAAACTCAAGGTTTCCTGTTGTTGTACTTTGAACTATTGTTGAAGATCAGACAGCTGTGGTCAATAGATCAATGAAATAAAGAAGAAACACATTTTTACTTTCCAGACAACATTTCACTTCAACCCAGTTAATGGCGAAGCAAGGGGGGGGGGGGGGGCTGTGCCCCCAATAATTTGAAGGGAAAAAAAGAAGAAATATAAGGGGAACATTTTTTTTAAAAACAAAGAAATACAAGGTGTGCCCCCCAAAATGTGTTTGCCCCCTCCCCCAAATCCATCTGACCATGCCATGCCACTGATGACAAGGAGATGATCTGAAACTCAACTTGCTTTTAATAACCCGTTCAGAACTGGTTCCTGAAATACTCGGGCTGGGGTCTATTGAGAATGCATGTTATACCAATAACAAAATCTTGAACGTACTTGTTAGAAAATTGTATTTGTGAGTTAACCCATTCACTACATGGGAACCTGCTCTACCAGTTTGAGAAATGCAAAATCTTGTAGTTAGAGGGTTGACGAAAGTTTCTGGTAGTTGCGTCATGCTTTTCCTGAGTGGCTCAAGACCACAAATCCACCTTTACTTTTGACAAAATAAAATATGATGTGCTGACTTGGCAGACCACTAGCAGGGCTTGACATTAGCCCAGCAATGGTCTTGGGTACTGTAGGTATAAATTGATGCCTCTAGGCCAGTAAGAATTTGTATTAAAAAGGGGTCCCAATAATTAACTTTTGCTTTCCAGGGGCTCCAGAACAAAATGATTGTAATGTTTGGACCTTTTTAATACTGATTACCTTTTTTAATAATACACAGTGAAATAAATAAACACTGAAATGAGAATGTCAGATGTCCTCTAGTTATTAAGGAGGACTAACCTACCAAGTACCAAGTTTGTGGCCCAATCAAGCAATGTAGTTTTTCAAACTGATAACTTGTGGCGTAGTGTTAGGTGGAGCATGAGGGGCACGTCCCTCCCACCACCCCCAATAATTTAACAAAATAATTGTAAAAACATAAGCCAGGGGAAATCCTTCATAAAACAAAGAAATACATAGTGTGCCCCACCCCCATTGGTCCGACCATGCTACACCACTGCTGACAATGACAGAGTGAGAAAATCTCTTCAATGTCAAGCCCCATCCATGATTGTAGTCTTGATCAATAAGGTTATCAGTAAGATTTCAAACAGGTAGGGTACAAATACAAAGTAGATTTGGGTCGGTAATTGTTTTGAGCCATACAAAATTAAGGAGAACTTAATTTTCTAACAGGTTTCCTACTAGGTTTCAACTGCTGTAGAGATAATACACAATACACAAGGTTCCCATTACATAGGCAAATGGGTAAAATTAAGTTTTTATGGAGCCTTGCTTTAGAATTTTCCAAAATCTCAATTACATCAAACCCACTTTTTGTTCTAATTTGTTTCTTCTTTTCATTAATTGATTTGACTGCAGGCTTCTCAGGTAGGAGGCGAAGGCCTTTCACACCCCAGGAACGCTTCCCAATCAACACCAAGAAGGCACACGACCCACATGAGGTAATTATGTTCAATCTTATTCAATTATGGTTTAATTATTCTGTCATTCATGGTAATATATAATATCTGTTTGCAGCCTGAAGGCTGCAATGTACGTGTTATTTGATTAATTTATTTCAACACCTTTTCATAACATTATCATGACAATACAATCACATTTAGCAGAAGGGGAATTTGTGGGGAATACCTGAAAAGAGAAACCATTTTGTATCAACCTGTTCCTTTCAAGATTCTGAACTCTCCATAGGCTTTGTACACAGCCCACCCGGTTCCCGTAGCCAAGGGGTTAAGTTTGAGACCGTTGAGGGTGTTGTCGAGATCATTTGGATCGAGAAACCGTGTTGGATTCAGTTGGGCACATTGCAATTCCATTGAATTATTTTGATTTTGGCTTTGAAGATGATTGTCTACCACTTTTAATCGTTTTTAATTCCCAGCTTTTTGTGCAACTGAACGAGTGGAAATACAGTCACAGTCAAGCTGAAGAGGGATTAATTGCAGAGAAGGTCTAGAAGGAGAAAACTCACCGGATCAATTGATACCTAATTTGTTATGAATTCATCATTAGGAACTTAGGAACCCATTTTCAGAGTTAAATTGTTTTATTTTATCCTTGTTTTGTTATATATTTCCAGCTTTGTGTGCCACTGAAGAGGGTTTGGTGTAGAAGGTCTGGAAGGAGAAAGCTTGCTGGATCAAGTTCTAAATCTTACAATTCAATTAGATTGCTTTATTTATTCAATTTTACAGTTTTAAGATATTTTTCTTTTTTGTCCCCCTCCAGCTTTTTGTGCAGCTGAACAAGTGGCAATACAATCACACCCAGGCGGAGGAGGGCTTTGTGGAGAAGGTTTGGATGGAGAGGGCTCGCTGGATCAAGTTCTAAATCTTGCAATTCAATTAGATTGCTTTATTTATTCAATTTTACAGTTTTAAGATATTTTTCTTTTTTTCCCCCTCCAGCTTTTTGTGCAGCTGAACGAGTGGCAATACAATCACACCCAGGCGGAGGAGGGCTTCGTGGAGAAGGTCTGGAAGGAGAGGGCTCGCTGGATCAAGTTCGAGGAAGACTGGGAGGAGGGGGCGGAGAGATGGGGCAAACCTCACGTGGCCTCGCTGACTTTCAACAGTCTACCGCAACTCAGGAAAGGGCTAGAAAATGGTCAGTATTTAGAGTATGGGCTTGCCCTTTTACTTTGACCTGGGTGCCCATGACCATCAGAAATTTGATTTGGCTAGTACTATACAAACTAAGTATTTGATCTACAACCCACCAGTCTATAGTTGGTGTCTATCTGATGTGTCATTTTGGCAACCTGACAGAAAACTTAAGAGAGAGCCCCTTTTCAAATTTAATGTAGGCTTTTCCTCATAAAAATTATGGTCATATTGGTAATCTAATACAAAAGAAATCTTTAGATAAGATGCACTGAAGGACAATTTCAAGTTTGTTTTCCTGTCGCTAGACCGTTGTTATGCCTCCGCCAACGAAGTGGCCGGAGGCATTATGTTTTCGGGTTGTCCGTCCGTCCGTCCGTCCGTCCGTCCGTACGTCCGTCCGTACGTCCGTCCGTACGTCCGTCCGTACGTCCCGTTTTCGTTCTCGCGATATCTCAAGAACCAGTTGACGGATCAATTTCAAACTTGGTATGAGTGTACATATTGGGGTGACAATGATCTGATTAGATTTTAGGGGTCATGAGGTCAAAGGTCAAGGTCACAGGACTCAATATATATGCAAAAATGCCTCGTTCTCGCGATATCTCAAGAACTGGTTGATGGATCAAATTCAAACTTGGTATTAGTGTAGATATTGGGGTGGCAATGATCTGATTAGATTTTAGGGGTCATGAGGTCAAAGGTCAAGGTCACAGGACTCGATATATATGCAAAAATGCCTCGTTCTCGCGATATCTCAAGAACTGGTTGACGGATCAAATTCAAACTTGGTATTAGTGTAGATATTGGGGTGGCAATTATCTGATTAGATTTTGGGGTTCATGAGGTTAAAGGTCAAGGTCACAGGACTCAATATATATGCAAAAATGCCTCGTTCTCGCGATATCTCAAGAACTGGTTGACGGATCAAATTCAAACTTGGTATTAGTGTAGATATTGGGGTGGCAATGATCTGATTAGATTTTGGGGTTCATGAGGACAAAGGTCAAGGTCACAGGAATCAATGTATGTGCAAAAATGCCTCGTTCTTGCGATATCTCAAGAACCGGTTGACGGATCAATTACATACTAGGTATGAGTGTACATATCGGGGTGTCACTGATCTGATTAGATTTGGGGGGTCATGAGGTCAAAAGGTCAAGGTCACATGACTCAATATGTATGCGAAAATGGCTTGTAATTACAAAATTTCAAGAACTGAATGTCAGATTTCAATCAAACTCGGTACCTGTATCATAAAGAGTCAACGTAGCCATAAAATGTTGGGGTCATGAGGTTGAGGTCAAGGTCACGGGACTCATTATACATGCAAAAAAGCTTGTTATACCAAAATCTCAAGAACTAAATGTCAGATTTCAATCAAACTTGGTACCTGACTGTTTTTTAGGGAGCCATCAAAGATTGGGATCATATGGTCAAGGTCACAGGACTCAAAATATAAGAAAAATTAAATCAGTGCATGTTAATTTGGGCATATTAAAATCGCGTGATAGCGGAGGCATAATTTTCGATTGCGCGCAATCGAAGATCCATCTAGTTTAATATTGTTTGGTTTAATTTCAGGTCTGATGTTACTAGACTGCAAGCATACGTCTCTCCAAGCAATCTTCGACTCCATCATTGAAAAACTGGAGGAGGAGCACGACATGAGCAGGAATGATCGCATGCTGATCTCTAAGATGCTCAGGGCCAGTGCACGAAGGTATGAAATATTTATAATTGATTAGAAGATAACTAATTAATTACTATGGCAACATGAGATGTGGAAAATATCATATTGCACTCTATATGATAAGGTGATTGGAGCAGAAATGACCGAATGGTCATCTCCAAAATGCTCAAGTGAGGATACAACATTATATATTAACCCATTCAGGACTGGTCCCGAAAATATTCATGCTTTGGTCTATGGAGAATTCATGTTGTAGCAAAGTCAGTCCGTCCTTAACGTTTTAAATACTATTAAATCGGTCTTAAAAGGACCATCATTTATTTGTATTTATATTATTATCATAATTTATTATCATTCATCACTATTACTGTAATTATGATTAAATATTGATTTCTTAATTGACTCTGTAGTGTCCCGACAGAGGAGCTGCCCAGCAGCCGGGTGCGTGCTTCGTTGCGACGCCTGTCGACATTTGCCGACTTTGGCCACAGTCACAGGGGGTCCATGCAGCTACCGAACGACGTCAACAACACCTCACACATGCCGACCAGTCGGTCTTTGACCGCCATGGACGGTACGACGACGCATACAAATGGAAATGGAGTAAGTCAGACCTACATTTTGCCTGTTTAAAGGGATCTAGTAACTTTGTTGACATGTGCAAAAAGTGATGAATGGTTGATGCAATGTATATTATTGTTATCTGATATGTCCACAGGGTATTGTGTGAACATTTCAAGTCAAATGGACATTGCATGGCCAAGTAATGAGCGAAAATGCAAAGTGATATTCAATAACTCACTGCACTCACTTTGTACACATAAGAAAAACTCGCCCAGAGTTGTTCTTATCTGAATACTTCGATCGTACATATCTTTGTAACGAAAGGGAAATTTGAAAAACCGAAACCTGTCCTATGATTTTATTGTTAATACGAATACAACAAGGTATGAGGGAACCGCTAGAATGAAAAATTTATTTTGAGGATTTGGACAATGTTACTAAGTCCCTTTAAAGTGATCCAATGTACTTTGTCAATTTGAAGAAAAATCACTTGAGCTTCTTAATTCCTCCGATACCTTGTTGTTTGGCTTATTATGGAGATATGTATGATTCAATTGAAAAGTGTTCTGGAACACTTTTCTAATGTACATAGTCAAAATGTATGCCGTCAACAACACCTCGCACATGCCGACCAGTCGGTCTTTGACCGCTATGGACGGTACGATTCATACGAATGGAAATGGAGTTAGACCTACATTTTGCCTGTTTAACCCAAACAAGAATTATTGATCAGTTTGTTATAATAATGTTATACATTCTCCTTATTAGACCATAGCCCAAATGAGTTAAGATTATGATAGTGATGACGGTTTAGGTTATAATATTGGTTATAGTGATGTTAGTGATTAGGATATGGATGATGATGATTATGATGATAAGAATAATGATGGGGATGAGGAAATGGGTGATGTTGATTATTGTTGTGGTGGTGGTGTTGATGATGATGATGATGATGAGGGTGATGATGTTGATGATGAGGATGACGGGGATGATGATAATATTATCAAGGGCGACTTGTTAATGATTAAGTTGAGGATGGAAATGCTGATGTAGAACTGCTTCAAAATCAAGTAAATTTACTCTCATCCTCTACATAACTGAATAAACTTTTAAAAAACATCAAATTCCCCTCTTTTTCACTCAAACAAAGTTTGCAGACATTGAAACCAAGATTGCTCCAATCCAGCCGTTGAAGCATCTCGACGGCAGCTCACGCAAGTCGATCGACTCGCGTAAGTCATTCGACTCACGCAAGTCCCTCGACCCGTCAGCCGCCGGTGGCCTTACACTCCAGCGCAGCCCGTCGGCGGTTGCGCTCAACACTCCTCAAGCGCAGCACGGCATCATGCGCAAGATACCCGCCGACTCAGAGGGCGCCCTAGTTTTAGTTGCGAAGGAGGAGTACCTGGAGACGCCGTACATGGTGCTGGTGCGGATGGATGATGCTTGTCTCTTTGAGAACTTTCTGGAAGTGCCGATTCCGATCAGGTGGGTTACAAAAATCCTATTGTGGATGTGACATTTGTTGTGGTGGTGGTGGTGGTGCTATTGGTGTTGTTGGGTTGGTGCTATTGGTGAGAGTGTTGGTGTTATTGGTAAGAGTCATTGTGTAAGGTGTGGTAATAATGTTGCTGTTGGTGTTGGTGGTGAAGTTGTTGGTGTTGGTGGTGGTTTTGTTGTTTTGTTGGGTTTGTATGCAATAATTGGTGCTGGTAAGAATGGATGATGCTTGTCTCTTTGAGAACTTTCTGGAAGTGCCGATTCCGATCAGGTGGGTGGCATAAGTTGTCCTTAATTATGATTAACTCCTAGATTGCCAGGGATATAGCGCAGCTCAATGGAATTTATGTATATTGTGACATTGGCACTCAAGGTGTTAGTTCTATCTTCTATGCCAAGAGATGGCAGCCTGGGTTTTGTTCCCACTCACCTCGGTGCATGCGGACACGTAGCACATTGGACAAGCTTCATTCAGTCAGTAGAATTTTGATGATGGCGTTGATGTATCGTCATTTGTGGTGATCGTTTTTGTTGATTACATTTCTGTGAAAATGCCTGTTGTATCGGCAAGTATTAAAGGGTAAATATATCAAAGAAACTCTTGTATCATGATGCTTTCCCCTGTGTCTTTAGATACATCTTTCTTGTCGCGGGGCCTCCAATGCCCACGCTGGAGTACCACGAAGTCGGTCGTGCTCTCGCGACACTCTTCTCCGACGAGGTCTTCCGAAACATCGCGTACGCCGCCTTGGACCGGCGGGACATTCTCGTTGGCATCAACGAGTTTCTCAACGACACGATGGTGCTTCCCCCGGGAGAGTGGGATCGCGAGCTCCTCCTGCCGATCACAAGGCTCCAGAAACGAGAGCAGGAGAAGGTGAAGATGAGGAGGAAGACACTGCATCTGATGGAGGAGGATACGAAAGGTGAGTTGAATCACTCATACAGACATTACAATACTGTACTACGCACTCTGCAGTGCATTGACAAGACAATGCATGGGTGCCGGTACTCGGAGCAACCGTCACCCATGCATTAAGTATACACTGCATGCTCCAATGATATTGTGTGTAATGCGTGTAAATGGTCATACCATCGTATGACCATTTACAAAGTAGATGTGCACGAGTTGAATGTTGTTTCAGATTTGTATATTTGTGAAGTGAATACCTAGCGCAGGGTGCGAAAGATATGCGATCAGTGTTATGCCTTCAATAGGGGATATGCCTGTTTGGTATGTGTGTCCCCAGTTTGCCAGTGTGTATGCAGATAACAAACAGCCTTTAACCCATTCAGGACTGGTCCGAAATATACTTGGGTCTATGGAAAATATATGTGTTAGCAAAATCAGTCAGTGCTGAACAGGTAAGGACTATCCATGAAGCGCTCTATGGGGCTGTTTGGAAATTGGGGATATGACCCTTTTTCATTTGTATCCCAGATTGAAGGTTCTTTATACAATAACACACGCAAAAAACCTTCCTTTTTATACAAAGGAATCCCTTCCAAATCGATGCCTATTATTTTAATAGCACAGTTATTATTGGGTTTTTTCTTGTTCCATGTTTTCTTTCGCCTTCTATTCTGCTACTGCTGCTACAAAACCTGCTACCTAAGCTGTTGTATGTAAAAAGGAAGGCAATAGGGTTGCCTATATATTCATGCTTTATTTTTTGTCTTTTTTCATATTGACTTGCAGATTAGGTGCAAGACTTTTAGCAGCTTGCAAAAAACAAAACATTCCAGCTTTCTTCTGCACCAGTATTAAATTAAATTGGTCCTTAATTTTGCTTTATTTATAAAAATCCTTCTTGCATTGTTATTAATAATTCTATAAAGGGGTTTGCCATTGCAGCATTTTCCTCTAGATCTGCTAACAATTTGTCGAAACAAAGTGTTTTGTTTTTAAACCTGTTTAAGACTAGGACAAGAGAATACTTGGGCTGGGGTGTTTGGAGATGGCATGTCATGCCAAAATCTAATAGTCCAGGGGGGTGTTTCACAAAGATCCTAAGTTGAACTTAACTCTAAGTTGGACTTAAAAAGTATGGAGAGCCATTAGTTTCTTGGAAAAATTGTTTTAAAAAATCCTTTTTCAAAGGCATAAGATGTTTATTTAAATCATTAATATTTTCTATTATTAAGGAGATTCCATGTTTTTGATGTAAAATTTATGACAGTCTCAAACACTTGCATTCCTGGTTTTGAATATATTTTATTCTAAGGCTACACATTAGAGTTAAGTTCAACTTAGGATCTTTGTGAAACACCCCCCAGAACAGATTAATATTCAAGACACTTTGGATCTGGAAAATGTCTCATTCTATGTACAATAGAAAACTTTCAGTGGATATATTGCTATTTTGCATTTCAATTGTCATGCTCTTTCTTGTTTTAATGCTATTTTGTTGACATACTGCAGGGCTACAAAGTAGCTTCTTTCTGTTGTATAGCGCTGCTGGGCAAGAAAAATCAACATTTATCAAGTTTTGGTTGCCCAAAACAAATTTGGTTACTTAGTAATGCCCGGCGTAGACAGAGTCGACTCGACCCGATCCGACTGGTTTTCAGCCTGATTAACTCAGTATGCGCCGCCTCAGGACTCCGGTTTTGCCAGTCAAGTGCCAGTCGGAGGTCATTCGAGGCCGATTCAACACATTGGTTCGGCTCCGACTTAGCGAAACTGACTCTAGCCTGAATGAAAACCAGTCGAGTCGGCTCTGTCTGCGCCGGGCTTAAAGCAAGGAAAATGTGGCTTTGTAGGATTTTTCCCAGGTGATATTTGAGACTTCAGTCATATACATGTACCAATATCATTGGAAGATTCTTCTGAATGATGTTTGATGTTTGTATATATTTATTTGTAAAAATAACAGTGTTTACCTAGTAAACAAATTGAAAATTGATGTCATATTTTATCCCGATCGTTCGTGCAAAGTATTCAAATTTGGATACTATGGACAATCTAAGTGTCCAAAATCGGATACTGTACTACTTTGAACACAATCGCAAAGCTTTCCAGAAAACTTTAAATTTAAATATTTCCATAATAAGGAAGACATTTGAAAAATCAAAACCCACTTCATTCTCCTGTTACCATAAGCCAAACAACAAGATACTAGAGAAGTGTGAAAGCTCCAAGTAATTTTGGTTGAATTTGACAAAGTTAATCCAGTACAAGATCTAGTACCTGCCCCCTTTAACATATGTATATTCTCTGAATGTACAGAAAAGCCTTTCGCTAAAAACACCCCTTTTTTAAAATGCCTTGGCCCAAGCCCCCAAGCCCTTCACTCCCTCTACGACGAGATCTGGCCAATCATCTTTTTCGCGAATCATCAGTCTAGCCTGACGTGTTTTTTTTGGAGCTCTCGTTTTGGACTGTCAATCTTCTGAAGTTGCAGTGAAATCTACACTTTTGTATCCTTTTTCACTTCGAGCATCATCCCTGCCTTATTTAGAACCTTGGCCCGTTTTTTTTTAAGGGTTTGTTGTCCGTTTCGGCGGCCTTTTTGTAGCCGTTTGGCTTTCTGTTTTTGGCCCCGTGAAACGGGCGATCCGAGCGTATTTTGAAAAATTTCCCCCCAGAACTCTGGGGGTGCGTTCGGAGGGTTTGCCTCTTGTTGACGGGTGGTTTTTGCCACGTCAGCGTCGGGCGGCCATTTTGAATTTGGTGGTGTTATAGTTGGGGTTTTAGCTCGTGTGTTGCTTTACCCCTTGTGATTATTGTGTGGCTGTGGAAGATTTGATTGTTTACTTTGTGAAAATACTTTGTTTACATGTTTTGTATCCTTTCACTTCGAGCATTACCTCTATTTTGTTTTGAATGAATTTGTTGTCCGTTCCGGCGGCCGTTTTATAGTTTAATTTTGGCCCCGTGAATCGGGCGCTCCGGGCGTATTTTTGAAAGATTCTCCGCCGTTACTCAGCGGGTGCGCTCGGAGGATCGGCCTCCCGTTGGCGTTTGGTTTTTTGCCACGTCAGCGCCGGGCGGCCATTTTGTTTTCGCACGGTGTTATTGTCGGGGTTTTAGTTCGTGCGTGACTTTGCCCCTTATAATTATTGTGTGACTGAGGAAGCTTTGATTGTCTATTTTATTAAATGAGATGTTTATTGTTCCTCCCGTTTCCCGTTTTCCACGGTGCAGGGGTATTTTAACCTCCCTTGCCTCTCTCGTGTTTGTTTTTTTTTTTCTGGATTCGGGTGTCGGCCGGGGGGGGGGGTGGGGCTCGGGCCCTTCCCCCCCCCCCTCCCCCCCCTTGGGGGGTGGGGGCTTGGCCCTGGGGTGTTGTGAAAAAAAAAAAAAAAAAAAATTTTCGATTTTTGCAAGGACGTTAGCACTCGCGCGTAGGTCCTTGTTGTTTTTTGGGAAGGTGGATTTACGTTAGTGCTCTTCCTTTGGAAGTTTACCTTTACTGCTGGGGGGGTCACGGGTTGAAATAGTACCTTCTGGCCTCCTCCCCCTTATTTGGTTATTCATGTAGTGCGTTTGGTAGTGCATGTTAGCCTTTGTTTGCTTGCAGTTTAGCGGGTTCCGTTGTGTGTTTATTGAGCCGGCTTTAGGGCGCGGGTCTCTTTAAAGTTCGCACTTAGGGGGCGGAGCCGCATTCGGTGCTCTCTGCCCCCTTCCCCCAAATATTGTAGTCGGAATCATTTTTATAAGCAGGGAACTTCGTTTCAAGTCCTAGACCTCTGGTTCGGATTGAGCCCACCGGGAGGCCGTGCATTTATTAGAGAAGAATAGATGGGTAGTTCGCTCCCTTCGGGTAGGGGGGGGGGGTTGCGGACCAACTCCCCCCGTGTTCTCGGGGCATTCGTGGGGTGTTTCTTTTGTGCAGTCCATGTTGCCGCGGGCACCCTGTCCAGTATTTCATGTCCGATATGTAGCGGTTGTCGTCGCGCGTCCCATTGGCCCGTGCTCCGACTTCCGAATTATGCATGTAGGGGGGGTGGGGGGGGCGGCGACCCCCCTCCTCCCGCCTTCCCCTTCAGATCGAGATGTGCGTCCTGGGCGCCGTCAGGCGGGGCGGCGCCTGGGATTTGTATACACCCAAGGGGGGCCCCCCCCCCTTGTGGGTCGGCTATCCCTTGTTGTGGTAGTGGGTCTGTTAGCTCCTTTTTGTGAGAGTCTTAAGATGGTTATCGATCATGTTAGGCGCTATACAAATCGCTTCTTTTTTCCTTTTTCAGAGTTAAGTCCCGTGTAGGCAGGTTTTTCTTTTGGGCGTGCCTATCATGGACTTCAGACCTGGCTTGCCGATGTGGTGTGTACCGATGCCCGACCGCGCTGGCGGTCTTGTGGAATCCTATGGATTCAGTTGGGTTGCTGTTCCTGGCGGGGGAGTTGGGGATTTGTTACCTTCTACCTTTTCCCTGCTCTCTTGTCGTTGTCAGCTGGATTTATGGAATGGCATCATTTCACGTGGTTTTGAGCGTCTCACCCCCGTGTTGCGGGTGGTAGTTGCGAGACCGGGCCGGCCTGTGCCCAGCCTGCCTCGCTTCTTAACGAAGTTTAAGCCTAGGCGGGCTCGCGGTTCGCTGTGCTATACCCCTCTGAACCTAGAGTTCTGCCCGGTCTTTAGCTTTTGACGCTGAGGGGTGGTCTTCGGTCCCAAGATAAGGCGGAGGGACCGTTGGCCCGGGCCTCCGGTGCTCCGATGGGGGGTGTGCCGGTGTCCCCTGGTTCCCCTGGTCGCGGCTTCCCCTGTTTAGGCGCGGCCTCGCTCAGGGCGTATCCATTCGGACTTCTTGCGACTGCGGCGGATGCCGAGTTGCCAGCGTCGGCCGGGCTTGTCCACGGTGGCTTCCCCACTGTGGCTTGCCCCCTGTGGCCTGCGGCTCAGGTTCTGCTTGTCTGGGGCGTACCTCATGCCTGTTTGTCTTCGGGGCGGGGGCCCAGATAGCTATTAACGCTTATGGAACGTTGCCTAGTATTATTGAATATGAACGTTGTGTCTACATTAAAATGTTTTAGTATGATGTTGATAGATTCATATTCATTGGATCAGTAGATCCGTGGGGCGGACGGACGCCAATAGGGGTGTGGCTCCGCCCCCCCCCCCCCCCCCCGCTCGTTTATTTCCGGTGGCGCAGGAATGCGAGGCAGTAGCTGGGGAGGATCGCTGAGGCTCCGCGACTTAGCTCCCGAGGGCGGGCGGTCGACGGCCTTGCCATTTCAGTCAAGCGATCGTGGTCGTTTTTTGTGGGACCGACTCCCCGGTGCTGTTGACCCTGGCTGCTTCGGTGGGCCCTGTCGGGGTGACCGTTTGTGCGCAGGCCTTCGAGGAGGAGATCGTTGCTGGTCTCTTGTCTCGGTGACGGCGCGTTCGCTCTTCGGTTGTCGGTGTTTCCGGCATCGTTTCAGAGCATCGCAGCCAGGGCTGATGAGTTGGAAGTCCGTCATCGACGTCGGGTGCTGGCTCTGTCTGGGCCATACCCCTCGTGGTGGGGTGTTCGAGTCGTGTGCAGTCTCGTTCGTGTGTTTTCACGGGCAGCGGATTCAGGGGGGGTCAGCTTCGACGGCAGGTCGAGAGGCCCCCGGGTAGATCCGGATGTCCCCTGTTATAATTTGTTTATACTTAAGGGGCCCCCCCTGCATTGTTCAGCTATGTGATTGACTTCTGTCGATGTAGGCATGGTGGGGGGAATTAAGCTCAGTGGTTGAGCTTTCGACTGCAGATCTGGAGGTCCCCGGTGTAGCTCCGGATGCCTCTCCACGTGAATTACTTGATTGTTACCCCCTGGCCTCGGGAGATCCTCTGGCTATTCAAAGTCGAAGGGAGGGTTTTTCTCGTCGGTGCGAACATTGCTCCGTTTTCTCCTAAGCGGCCCCTCTTTAGGGGAGCGGGAGAAATACAGAGATATTAGTGTATTTGTTTTTACGTATGTGTATTGTTCATTGATTTGGATATGCTCATTTAGTATGAACATGGTTGTAAAGGACCGAACAATGTTCCCCCCTTTCCCCTAAGCGGTTTCTCTTAAGCGGCCCCTCCTGGGTGAGCTGGAGAAATATAGAGATATAAGTGTATATGTTTGTACGTTTGCATGATGTTCATTGAATTGGATATGCTCATTTAGTATGAACATGGTTATTAAGGGGTGATCAATGTTCCCCCTTTTCTCTTTAGCCGCCCTCTACGGGGAGTAATATATAGATACGGTTGTTTTTGTAATTAGGTATGCGGGAGCATATGGGTGCCTATGTTTATCGAATTGATTTATTTTTATTCGGTGTTAACATGATAACAAAGAAGGCGTCTTGGGCGGCTGGATATAGTTTTGGGGGATGGCCGCAATTCTATAGTGGTTCTTTTTTTGTCGCCGTGTCGGGCAGGTCGGTTGACCTCAGCACGCTGTGAATGATATGCTTGCCTGGCTAGTTTCAGGCTTTGATTGTCTCTCGCGAGTTCCTTCCGCGACGATATATGTTCCTACGCCAGTTTCGTCGGCGGTACGTTATAGTACTTCTGACCGACGTTTGGGTTGTGCATAGTTTATGTATACGACAGGGCCCTTGATTTGTTTCTCGGGCTCGTGTCAGCCCATTTGAGCCCTTCCCGCGCTTTAGCGGGACTGCGGAGGTTGTGGTGCGTGATTGTTTTCACGACGAGCGGTGCGATCGGCGCCGCGGTGGCCTGGATGCAGTGACGCGTTCGGTTCGGGGATCGAGTGGTTCTTTCCCGAGGACATTTGCCCGATGCTAGAACATCGGGACAATATGTAGCGCCATCATGCGGCTTGTTGGGTTTTAGTCTTCAATATGGCGCGACGCTGGCATCCGTTTCCTACGATGCGCGGTGTACATCCGTGAGGTATGATGGATGTTTTATGATGCTTTTGTAGCATCTGGAACGTTCGGGAGCGTTGGTCAATGTTATTCTACCCTCCGTGGCGTTCGGTGAGTGGTCTATAGGGCTGGTGTCGTGGTGAATTGTTGAATATATTGCTATATTGAATGTGGTTTTATGCAGCTGCTTGTTTTATTTCCACTTTGTGTAAGAGGCATTTAACGCTTGGTGTGTCGTTAAATTTTAGTGCCCGGCAGTAGGATCCTTGACACAGTGCTATACGTGTTTGGACTCTAGGCCGAATCCAAGGCAATATGGTCGTGAGCTCCGTTTATTTATAATTGTGGAGCTCTGGATTCACTTGTTTATTAGCTCATTGAATTTATTGGGCCCTGGCCGCGCAGGCGAGGTGTTGGGGCCCTTGATTTGAGCTCCGGTTACATTTTTGGAGCTTCAGATTCTTTTGTTTTATGACTGTGATGTTGTCGGGACCTTCCCGCGCTGACGGTCGTTAGGGTTGCGGCCCCGGCGATCGGTTGGCCATGCCGCCCGCGATCTAGGGCTCGCTATAGCGACGGTTCACTTGTGCTTCCCGCCCCGGCCCGCGGCCGCGCCAGCGGTCTAGCTAGGGCGGGATTGTTATGGCGTGCCGATTGGTTATGCATGACAATTGCCTTCTTCCGTCGGGCGCGTAGCTCCCTCCTGCGCAGTGGCTAGGAGAGAGATAGGTCTAGTCCTAGTGTCATTTGCTAGGTCACGCCTGCGGGGAGGCTTCTCTTCCCGTTGTCGTTTCCGTTCGCGTTATCTTGCGACTTCCCTGGCCCTGCCATGGATATTCTGATTTCATGGCGCGGGTCCGGTGTTTCTCGTGGAAGTAGCCGTTTAGGGGGTTCCCCCTCCGGCATCCCTGGCCTTTTGGAAGAGTAGATGATTGTGGGCATTGTTATTCCCACTCCCTTGATCTTTCGATGGGACAGTGGGGTTTTCCAGGGGACTTTTGCGTTAGTCTGAAAGACTCAACTCTCATCCTTATGTTCTCAGTGGCTTATTGTCGATAGTTTCTTGGGATGCAATGGAGTCGGGCAAGCGTTTATGTTGCTTGGTTTCCAAATTTTGGTTGAGTATTTGCAGTATGTTGTTGACACCGATATGTCTCAGGTTTGGGTAGTTCTCACTACCGCCCTTTGCCGTGATGGTGTTGGGTGTCGCCTCCAGTGTTGTTGCTGCCGTTGCGTCCTTAATTGGCCGACATCGAGCAGGTAGTTTTGGGCGCTAGTTCCGTTTCGCAGTGGTGAGAGGGTGCGTGGCCTTGTTGCCCTATGGATAGGGTGACATACTGTGTAGTGTATTGGATAGCGACCTTGACTCAGTCACTCAGGGTCTCGAGTTCAACCCTCTCTCAATCTCTTTAAAACATCTGACTGCGAATCAGGGACTCCAGGTTCGCGTCCTGGCAAGGTCGCCACTTTAGGTAGCGCTCTATTGTGAGTCAATAGGGTGCCTTTATTTATTTTTCATCGCCAGGGAAGGTTACGCTTGGGGGGCTCGAGGATTGTTTTAGTCTGTCTCTCGCCCTGCGGCCTGGTCTGATGGTTTGGCCATTGTCGGGGAGGCCATCCCCGGCCTCGTTGCCTGCTCTTAGCGTTGTGGCCGCTGTTCGGCAGCCGGCAGTGCAGGGTGGACTCTCTGCCCGAGCGGCAGAGCTCGTTTGCCCTCCTCTAGGGAGTTGCCTGGCGGTCGTACGACTCTCAGTTATTACGCTTCAAGAAGTGATGCGTCATTAGCTTCTCCGTTGCTTCTGTAGCAGAGATAGCTGGTTTGTTGTTTGAGCTTTTCGACGAGGGCATCCTGAGCGTCGTTCAGGTGCTATTGGTCGGCCTCTGGGGGCAGTGCTCAAGGGTTTCTCGAGCGAGTTTGATTCCTCGCGTCGTGCAGGCCTCCTTTCTTGCCGGCCTCCTTCTCGTCGTCTAGTGCCATCTTGCATGCCGTGTGCCGGCGTTGTAGTCGGTCTGAGTCGATAGGTTGAGGTGCCCGGGCCGCATGTGAAGTGGTTGTGCCGGGTTAGGCCTTGGCCCTGCCGTCGTTTCGTGTCCATGATGCATGGACGGTCGCGGTTTCCTGGACCCCTTCGCCGGAGTGCCGGTGGAGGGTCACTGGGGACCGCCTTCTGGGCTTCATCCTATGCCTCCCTTTCTTGGTTCTCCGTGACATGGTAGCTAGTAGGTCGACGTTGCTGTGGCAGCGCTGGGTCCGCATTGCGGTGTTCTCGACCCCTCCCCCTCACAGTAATTGTCTTACTGTGTTGGGTGTTGGTCTGTAGTATTATACATATGTTAAAGGGGGCAGGTACTAGATCTTGTACTGGATTAGATGAATCATTAGTGATTTCATTATCCATTAAAGATTAGTACCTGCCCCCTTTATAAGTACCCTCCCGTCCTCCCCGCGTCGAGGGATTCGCTTATTTTATGATGATTGGCCAGATCTCGTCGTAGAGGGAGTGAAGGGCTTGGGGGCTTGGGCCAAGGCATTTTAAAAAAGGGGTGTTTCTAGCGAAAGGCTTTTCTGTACATTCAGAGAATATACATATGTTAAAGGGGGCAGGTACTAATCTTTAATGGATAATGAAATCACTAATGATTCATCTAATACATGTAGATCACTTTAAATGTGGGTAATTGCTAACTTGAAGCCCTGCATATTGTCAATAATCAAATGATCATTTAGAGATGTACCTGCTAAATGTTGTGTAATTGTCTTGTGTAAAATAGTGTATATTTAAAAAGCTATTCATTCATTTTCTCCCTTTCTCTTCCCCCTTTTGCTCTGCTGTGTTGTGTAGCTAATCGTTACACCATAACTGATCAAGCGCTTGGACATTGGTGTAAATACTTGCTGGATAATTTTTTTTTTTTTTTTTTTTTTTCTTCACAGAAACATTAATCTTCATTCTTATGTTCACATACGATACTAATTGACCATTTTTCTAGCACATTCACATCAATTGATGATATCTATGAACAAATATACTTATTTAATTATGGTTAATTTCTTTTATTTCCTATTGTGTTGTGTAGCTAACCGTTCCACCATAACCGATCAAGCGCTTGGACATTGGTGTAAATACTTGCTGGATAATTTTTTTTTTCTTTTTTTCACAGAAACATTCATCTTCATTCTTATGTTCACATACAATACTAATTGACCATTTTTCTAGCACATTCAAATCAATCTATGACATCTATGAAATATATACTTATAATCATGGTTAATTTCTTCTATTTCCTATTTATTTCAGCGCTTTATCTCCTTATTTTACTTCTATTTACACCCTTTCTTTGTTCACATTGATCTACAATTATATTACTATCACTATATTACACTTCTACTTCAATGTTAACAGCACTGCTGCAACCTTTAACCTGATAAATGTATGCTACTAACTAATTTTTGTTTCCTTAGCTTACATGTAATAAAAACATTATAATCGATTTGAAAGTTGCAACTACAAAATATGTATTTGCATGAGAACTTAAAGGGATCTTGTAACATTGTCCAAATCTTCAAAATCCAATTGGAATTCTAGCGGTTCCCTCATACCTTGTTGTATTTGTATTAACAATAGAAGAATGGTACACATTTTTATTTGAAGAATTTCCCTTTAGTTCAAAAGATATTTACGATTGAAGTGTTTAGATGTTAAACTATCCACTGGATAGTCGTAACTGTGTACAATTTCAGTGCAATGAGTTAGTGAATATCACTTTGCATTTTTGCTTATTACTCGGCCATATAAGGTCCATTTAACTTAAAATGTTCACACAATACCCAGTGGACATATCACACAACAATATTCATTGTACCAACCATTCATCACTTTTTGCACATGTCAACAAAGTTACTAGATCCCTTTAATACCATTTATTGATATTTTATTGGATTTCCGGATAATTAATTTTAACATCACTGTTGTGTATCATTTGTGTATAATAATGCAATTTTTGCAACCATAGAAGTTACTTTATAGAAGTTACTTTATTTAATAAATGTACACTGGATTACATGAACATGTATTTTGCAAGTTGAAATATTCTGATGCCAAAACTGAAAGAGATCTGAAATTCTTACATTGTGAAGGTGATTTTTGTTTGTGGTTTACCGTAAATCTCTATGTATAAGACGCACTTATACAGGTACAGCAAAAGTTTTTAGACACCCTGTAGTGCTGTTGAATGCGTATACTGGTTTAGGGCATGACAAGAACATGCAGTCATATGTTGCATTCATCAAAATATACCTTTTTCTCACATAAAAAATATTGGTTAGTAAAAAAATTCCAAATTTATTGAGCAGTAACACTGCTGCTAATGAATATTCATAATGTATATTCGTGATCAGCAGTACTCATTAAATATGCAATTTTTTGTTTTCCTGTGAAAGTTGGAGGTGCGTCTTTTACACGGAGATTTACGGTAGTCTAACAATGACCTGGTTATGCCAGAATACAACATGGTTTTGCCTTTAAAAATATGTTTATTTGCCCTATAATGGTATGATTTTGTTCGAATATGACATGGTTTTGCCCCAATTGGAGGAACTTATTGCCATTTTAAAAACTCTCTGGGGGAATGCAGCTCCCTAGCCCGCACCCTCCTCTACCGCCTTGTACACCTATAGTAGGCCTCAAAATTGCCTCCAAAAGTGTCTCCACTAATTTTAATATTTTATTTCATTTTCAGCGTTAAAAGAGCTGCTGAAAGAGGAGAAGATCCAGGGGGACCCCCTGCGGAGAACCGGATGCATCTTTGGCGGTCTGTTCCGCGACATCAGGAGGCGCTACCCACACTACCTCTCGGACATCTACGACTCCTTCAACATAACCTGTCTTGCTGCCTTTGTCTTCCTCTACTTTGCCTGTGTGTCTCCCGCCATCACGTTTGGCGGTATCCTAAGTAAGCATTTTAAAATTTTGTTTATTTATTTATTTCCACAAATGGGTGGGCAGAGCTGCCAACCATTACGTTTTTGTCGTAATTGTTACGTTTTTTCAATGTAATTACGGCAGTACGATTTAAAAAAGTTAAATTAGGTTTTTCTAAAAAAACAAAACTTTTTGAAATTTATTTATTTCAAACACTCTAATATGTAATATGCACGTTATGAGCACCAGTACTGACCCTGTTCAAACCTGTTCGGACAATCTTCAATTGATCGTCCGTTTTTGTGCGCGAACTGGATGGGTGTCTCTGAGATGATGGTCTCTACCTCACTCAATTGCATCATCCTCTCTGCCCTAACCTTTTCTTGTGTATTTTCGAGATTTCTACCCTTTGTTAGATTACCCAAACCTTAGAATTTGAAGAAGTAAGAGCCTAACTTTAAATCCTAGCAGGATCTTCATCAGGGCAGATGTGACAATTACTGACAATTACTACATATTATAAACTATGGACTATAAAGACATATGCACACATATGCGGACATGGGGAAAAGGAAGTGGAGACACCAAACAATGGAAACAACAGTAATGGGAGTGTGAATTAGGATTGTGTAGCTAATCAAACTAGGCTGCTACTGAAGAGAATAGGTCAGATAAAAGTTCTGTTTTCTTACGATTCCAGGCGAGTTCACCCATGGGTTTTGATGGGTGTCTCGGAGATGATGGTCTCTACCTCACTCAACGGCATCGTCTTCTCCATGTGACCTTTCCTTTATCATCGTATATTGGAGATCTTTAACCTGCTATAATACCCAAACCTTAGAATTTGAAGAAAGTGTCTTCAGATTATTTTTTTTAGAGAATAATATGGTCAAATAAGAGTTCTGTTTTGTTACAATTCCAGGCGAGTTCACCAATGGGTGGATGGGTGTCTCGGAGATGATGGTCTCTACCTCACTCAATGGCATCATCTTCTCTCTCTTCTCGGGCCAACCTCTCATCATCATTGGACCAACGGGACCGGTGCTAGTCTTTGAAGAACATCTCATGTTGGTGAGTGGCTTTTAATAATAATAATAATAATAATAATCCTTTCTTATACAGCGCAATCTTAAAAATAAGTCTCAATGCGCATAACTATATACAAGAAATAGAAGAGTATTTGAGCAAAATTAAATAATTAAAACTTAACAAACAGAATGGCTTTCAAACTAGCTCGAAATTGATGCTCTGTATCAGATTGTCTAATATTGAAAGGAAGTTTTACCTATTAACCCCTTGCCTTGGTTATATGTGACCTTACACCACAAAACGACCAATAAGTCTGGAAAACATTTGGTATAATTGTTAAGTCTTTAAAGAACATCTTATGTTGGTAAGTAGATTTAACCCCTGGCCTATATGTATAAGGTATATGGGGATTTCAGAATCGGGAAGGGAACGGGTCAAATCAAATTTTGTATTAGATGCTTGAACAATTGGTATAATTGTTTAGTCTTTGAAAAACATCTCATGTTAGTGAGTGGTGTTCCCTATTAAATCAAAATTCTGTATGATTTTGGTTGAGAAAGGAAAGGATGCTAAGTTATATGTTGTGCTTTCAGAGATAATCATGTTTAAGTTCGGGAGCCCTATAGAAAATAAACATAGCTCTCTTTTATGATTGATGAATATTCTCCAAATTTAGACAACTATTATCTGAACATTTTGCATAATGTATTGCGTAACTCAATTTAACGCAGGAAAAAAACCCCTAACTTCTGAGTATTATGCTCTATTTCTTTTTTAATGTCAAAACTAGTTTTGTAACCAGATGGAGTTGGAGCTGCTTCCGTTCAGGGCGTGGATAGGTATATGGACATTCCTCATAGCAACTATCTGCGTCGCCGTAGAGGGCAGTGTTCTCGTCCGTCACTTCACCCGATTTACGGAGGAGATCTTTGCGCTACTCATATCCATCATCTTCATCTACGAAACTTTCAAGGGACTGAAATATGTAAGCTCCATTTCCATCCTTTTTATGAATTAATAATATCAATTGTAATCGCCTGAAATATGTGACCTCCAAATTTCATCCTTTTAATGAATTAATAATATCAATTGTTATCGCCTGAAGTATGTGAGCTCCATTTTCATCCTTTTTGTCGAGCACACCAAAGGTGGAGGGAGACTAAGGGATCCAAATTGCGTCAGTCTGTCCTCCGTCCGTCCGTGACGCTTACAAAAATTTGAATAACTTTCCAACTGTTTGTAACCAAACTTTATTTGGTAGATGCCCTACATTGGCCTCCATGATATTCTGGGGTCAAAGGTCAAATGGGGTCAAATGTGAAAGTTTACCTGCAAGAGCCTATTATAGTTGATAACTTTCCAACCCTGCATCCGTTTGTAACCAAACTTGATTGGTAGGTGCCCTATATTGGCCTCCATGATATTCTAGGGTCAAAGGTCAAATGAGGTCCAATGTTGCATGAATGCACGCAAGTGGGCTAGACACTTTACGGCTATCGCCTTGTTACGAATAAATGATATAAATTGAAATTGCATAGCTGAAATACGTGAGCCCAAATTTCATCTGTTTATGAACTTATTTCATGTTCTTTGTAGCGTTATTCTCTTGTCGTCTCTTATTACCGATAATAGGTAGCGTGTCAGAATCCGTTCCAGGATGATTACTGCTACCGGGATCTCTACAACACATCGCATCCTTATTCATCATCATCTTCCCCCGTACTTATGCATCTCAACTCCACGGCGCACGACATCTACTCGTCACCGACGGAGACCGCTCACGTCGTCTCGACCATGGATCCAACGATACTACCGAGCGTGAGCGCGGCGGGATCGAGCATCACGAGTATAGCATCGTCGTCGCCGATATCGGACTATGTGACTTACTTTGACGTTATTACGAACAGTTCGGGGCACTACGGCAAGGACGATGGCCATTACGCCAAAGGAAAGAAGAAGAAGTGTTACGTTCCGGACGGATGGGATCCCAAGCCGAACACGACTCTCATGTCGATAATATTGACTTTCGGGACGTTCTTCATCTCGTTCTTCATCCGCCAGTTCAGGAATAGCCGCTTTCTGGGGAGAACGGTGAGTGAAAGTTTAATTTCTGTTTTCCTTCTTATTACGACAATTTTATTTCCAAAATTTGAAACATAAAATGTGAAATTTGAGGAATCATTCCACTTCTTGGGAGAACCATGAGTGAATTATAAGTCTTTTTTTTATTACAAACATTTTATTTCCAAATTTGAATCATAAAATGCAAAATTATATAATATATTCCTAGATTGGACAGTATAAAGCGACAATTCAGATTGTTTTAGTTGATGACATTTTCTGTCAGAAATAAGCAAAGTTTACCAGGCTTAACCAATCATGTCTAATTTGGCCACTACAATTTAGCTTCGGGCTAACCATATATCATCAGCGCCTAATTTTACTTAGCCAAATGAACATAAAAATAACAGAACTGATAATTTTTTTTTTTTTCGTTTGGTGCCATAAGATTCAGATTTTAGGTCACTGAATTTGTTTTACTTGCCTGGCTGCCAGTGAGCCAAATGGATTTGATTTTTATTCTCAACGATTTTCATTTATTCTTTCCACAGTCGAGAAGAGCATTTGGTGACATTGGTATCGCCATAGCAATTGCAATCATGGTTACGATATCATACTTCACAAAGAACGTCTACCTCCAGGTGAGAAGCTGTGATATTCTAGTAGTCTCCGCTTAATTGGCTGGGTGTTAATTAGCATGGGCGCTATCATATGGATGCCATTGACTAGTATGCTCCCCGGGGAGTTGAGATGGTGCGCAAGATAATTGTGCGGGTTTGAACTGTACCAGTAACGACCAGGGTAATAATACAAGCGATAGATATAATAGAGACGTAGACGTGCATCTGCAATGTGATATCCGCTATATATAAACTGTGTATAATTATTATTATTATTAGGCATTTGTGAGGTATTTTCGACCCCTTTAACCCCTTAACTCTAGGAACCACGTGGGTTGTCTATGGAGATTTCAGAATCTTGAAGGGAATGGGTTAATAGTTGCACCTGATTAAGTGGTGAACATTTCCTTAAGAAACTGTTTTGGTCAAATCCTACCCCTTTAATAGTACCCCACTAAGCATAGACCACTGTAATGATGATGATGAAAGTGTGGGTGTCGTGGTATGTTGGTTGGGCCTCCGCCTTCTAATGCAGAGGTCGTGGTTTCAATGCCTGACCCAGTATGAGTGGCATTTATCAAGGCACTAAGCCCTCAGTTGCTGTAATCCAATTTCGGAAATGTCTACTCAGTAGGTGTGAAGAGTGCTTTTCTTTCAGGAGGCCTAAATGACACATCAGATACAATCCCACCATTCTGTAGATCCTTATTCGTTGGTGGCAAATAAAAGAGTTTCTAGTGGTCAAATTACATTTCTGGTGGCCATTGGCACTCTGGCCACCACTAAGGGCAATCTGTGGTGTGTGAAAAGCGTGCGCACCTTTATCAGGTAGTTTGGCTAGAATGTTCCAAATGGAGTTGATAATGTGCATGTCACTTGCTGAGATATCGTGAGTATGTAGTTGATAAGCAAGGTACTGATGTGGTTGTGAAGTGCTTACAGACAATGATAAATCATACTAGGCTCCATATAAGTCAAAATCAATACTATTATGAATGATGATGATGTTGAAGGTGATGATGTTTATTCTTGAATAACTGGATGATAATAATGGTATTTTTATTCAACAAAATGTCACATTCACAGCTACAAGCTGAATTGCAGTGTCATTTGCAACAATATTTACAAACATGGAAATAACATTAATGAACTCACGAGGTATAAAGAAACCTTAATATATTATATACAATAATTAGAGAAATAAATCATAATATACCTGAATAGTATCACAAATTAGGCATGAATACTAACGAAAGACAGTAAATTATATTATTATTTTGTATATCGATTAATCAATAATTAAGTGATTAGAAAAATCAATAGGTATCATGTATCAATTTATATTTCCTAATGCAAATTTTATATTTTAAGATAACATTAAAACCATTATGACTGCTGTAACATTTACTGGGCTAGTTAAAAATTTACGAAAATTACATAATATAGCTCAATCACAAATTAATAGAATAACGAATTAGCCGTAATTACTAACCAACGACAGTGAGTAATAATGTTGTTTTATATATTGATACATGAAATGAGTAATAACAAAAGCCCATAATATAATATTAAGGCATCGTGTATTAATTCGATTTTCTAAAATTTATAAAATTTAAAATACTTATAAATTAATATTTATAACACTTACTAAGCAAGTTAAAGATTTATACAAAAACTACATAAACTAGCAGCAATTCTTGGAAATTAGTAATAATTAATTATCCGAATAGAATGATATGATATATGAATTATAATGTAGTGAAGAAGTGCCCTCTAAGCCCAAACTGTACTATCCCTTTAACATTTCTGTTCTTTTCTTTTCACAGAAACTCAGTATTGGAAACGGTTTTGTTCCAACGGATCCAAAGAAGCGAGGCTGGGTCATCAACCCAATGGGCCTGGCTCAAGATATGCCTTTGATAGCCATTATGGGTGCCAGCGTACCTGCATTCCTCGTCTTTATTCTGCTCTACATGGAGACGTTGTTGACAGGGTATGTTATTAAAAAGTTGGATTATAAAAAAAAATTAAAAATTTGCAAAAGGGTCTTTATTACATCAGACCTGAAGAGAAAAAATTTTGTATTTTAAGTCTTTATTCTCCTCCACATCTGGTCTTTTCGCATAACTGGATATTCCCTGTCACAGGAGAAAAAAATATTGGTTTCCATCTCAACCTCTTCATAATGGGTTCGCTAACGGCCATCTCTGGTCTGCTTGGGTTGCCATGGATATTAATTGGCACAATTTGAACAGAATTGATGTACAATTTAATAATCTATACTATATTTTTCTCCCTCTAGCATGATCGTGAATGAGAAAGAGCACAAACTGAAAAGGGAACTGGCTTCCACCTAGATCTCAACATCATGTGTTCGAAAACGATGATCTCTTGTTTTCTCGGGTTGCCATGGATATTTGCTGGCACAGTTTGAAGAAAAAACTATTGATATACTTTATTATGAATTCCATCTTTGTTCCTGTTTTATCTTCTAGGGTGATCGTGAACAAGAAAGAGCACAAACTAAAGAAGGGAACTGGCTTCCATCTCGATCTCTTCATCATGGGTTCGCTAACGGCTATCTCCGGTCTACTCGGGTTGCCGTGGATGTGTGCAGCGACAGTGCGGACGGTTTCCCACGTGGCCAGTCTGAGCGTGATGTCGAGGACAGACGCTCCGGGAGTCAAACCGCGTCTGGACCACATCAAGGACCAGCGTATGACAAACTTTTTTGTCAGCTTGGCTATAGGTAGGTCTGCAGCTACTTGGCAGCATAAATTTCAACTAATGGGATCTAGTAATATTGTCCAAATCCACCAAACTCACTTAGAACTCCAGCGGTTCTCGCATACCTTTTTGTGTCTGTATTTACCAATAGATACATGGACAAGTTTTGTTTTTTCTGAATTTCACTTTTGTTATCAAGATATTTGTGATAGAAGAGTCTGAATGAGAAAGTCTCCCTGCCATTGATTGCACAATATCTTTTGTAATTTTTTACCTACGTATGTCACTGTATATTTCTCCGCTGCTAAGTGAGGTGTCCATTGCCGTACTGCTAGGGAATTGTTAGTAGACTTAGTTCCAAGGTAATCAGCAAGTTGATTGTGGTCGCTAATAGGGTAGAAGAAGAAGAAGGTAACTGAGAGAATTTGGAGATAATTGCACAATTTCTTTACTCGTATCTTTCCCAGGTCTGTCGCTGTATGTGGCTCCGTTGCTACATTAGGTGCCCATTACCATATTGTTAGGACTTTGTTCGTTACTGAGAGAATTTGTGGTTAATTTCACAATTTCTTTTGTCATTTCTGTCACAGGTCTGTCGCTGTACATGGCTCCGCTGCTACGTGAGGTGCCCATTGCCGTTCTACTTGGTGTCTTCCTCTACCTCGGGATTTGCTCGCTTAGCGGGGTGCAGATAATTGAAAAAATAACAATTTCCTTCATTAATGATTTTTTGTTTGTTGTTGTAATAATCTGTAAATTGTTAGGATATTTATAGATTGGAGTCCAAGGTTACTGAGAGCTAAATTTGGTGTAATTTGACAATTTCTTTTGCCAATTTGTTAACAGGTCTGTCGCTGTACATGGCTCCACTGCTACATGAGATGCCCATTCGATATTGTTAGGACTTTGATCCTTATTGAGAGAATTTGTGGTTAATTTGACGGATTTCTTTTGCCATTATTTCCCTAGGTCTGTCGCTGTACATGGCTCCGTTGCTACGTGAGGTGCCCATTGCCGTTCTACTTGGCGTCTTCCTCTACCTCGGGATTTGCTCGCTTAGCGGAGTGCAGATAATTGAACGAATCAAGATATTCTTCATGCCAGGCAAGCATCATCCCGACACCAAGTACAGCAGAATGGTAAGTCACAACCCAAAAGATAGTAGAAGATATTTATATAGCGCTTAACTCTTTGGGTGCCAATGTTGCATATGTGCACCTCGCTATACTTATGACATGTGGATGCGTGGATTATCGATTTATGTTTCCCGTTATTGAAATGTATTTTTGCTCTCATAAATCTAATCTATTTCATTCTAATTAAATCCATACTGTAGGTCAAAGCCTGGAAGATCTACCTCTTTACCTTAATCCAGCTGATTTGTCTGATGCTGGTTTGGATCAGCAAAACGTTGATCATCGCAATTTGTTTCCCGTTCTACTATTTTCTCCATTGAAAGCTCCCTAATCTTAACTAATCTAATCTAATATAATCTTAATCTATTTTATTCTTATTTAATTCCTAGGTCAAGGCCTGGAAGATCCACCTCTTTACCTTAATCCAGCTGATTTGTCTGACGTGGTTTGAATCATCAAGATGTCCATCATCGCCATTTGTTTCCAGAAGAACTCTTCCTAATCTGAACTAATCTAATCTAATCTAATCTATTTTATTCTCATTTAATTCCTAGGTCAAGGCCTGGAAGATCCACCTCTTCACCTTAATCCAGCTGATTTGTCTGACGGTGGTTTGGATCATCAAGACGTCGATCATCGCCATCTGTTTCCCGTTCTTCTTCATCTTACTCATCGCCCTTCGTCGCATGCTGAGGTTCGTCTACACGGACGAGGAGCTGGAGGCGGTAAGTAAAAAAAATTATCGGAAAATTAGTAAATGACTGAAATGAGTGATTGATTAAAATGATCCAGTAACTATATAAGATAATCCAAAGGACATTTTTGGGACTTCAATCCAGTACAAGATCTAGTACCTGCCCCCTTTAACATATGTATATTCTCTGAATGTACAGAAAAGCCTTTCGCTAAAAACACCCCTTTTTTAAAGTGCCTTGGCCCAAGCCCCCAAGCCCTTCACTCCCTCTACGACGAGATCTGGCCAATCATCTTTTTCGCGAATCATCAGTCTAGCCTGACGTGTTTTTTTTGGAGCTCTCGTTTTGGACTTTCAATCTTCTGAAGTTGCAGTGAAATCTACACTTTTGTATCCTTTTTCACTTCGAGCATCATCCCTGCCTTATTTAGAGCCTTGGCCCGTTTTTTTTTAAGGGTTTGTTGTCCGTTTCGGCGGCCTTTTTGTAGCCGTTTGGCTTTCTGTTTTTGGCCCCGTGAAACGGGCGATCCGAGCGTATTTTGAAAAATTTCCCCCCAGAACTCTGGGGGTGCGTTCGGAGGGTTTGCCTCTTGTTGACGGGTGGTTTTTGCCACGTCAGCGTCGGGCGGCCATTTTGAATTTGGTGTTGTTATAGTTGGGGTTTTAGCTCGTGTGTTGCTTTACCCCTTCTGATTATTGTGTGGCTGTGGAAGATTTGATTGTTTACTTTGTGAAAATACTTTGTTTACATGTTTTGTATCCTTTCACTTCGAGCATTACCTCTACTTTGTTTTGAATGAATTTGTTGTCCGTTCCGGCGGCCGTTTTATAGTTTAATTTTGGCCCCGTGAATCGGGCGCTCCGGGCGTATTTTTGAAAGATTCTCCGCCGTTACTCAGCGGGTGCGCTCGGAGGATCGGCCTCCCGTTGGCGTTTGGTTTTTTGCCACGTCAGCGCCGGGCGGCCATTTTGTTTTCGCCCGGTGTTATTGTCGGGGTTTTAGTTCGTGCGTGACTTTGCCCCTTATAATTATTGTGTGACTGAGGAAGCTTTGATTGTCTATTTTATTAAATGAGATGTTTATTGTTCCTCCCGTTTCCCGTTTGCCACGGTGCAGGGGTATTTTAACCTCCCTTGCCTCTCTTGTGTTTTTTTTTTTTTTCTGGATTCGGGTGTCGGCCGGGGGGGGGGGGGGTGGGGCTCGGGCCCTTCCCCCCCCCCTCCCCCCCCTCCCCCCCTTGGGGGGTGGGGGCTTGGCCCTGGGGTGTTGTGGAAAAAAAAAAAAAATTTTTTTTGCTGGCTCCGGGCCTCGTTCCTTGTGTTTCGTGTTCTCTCTTTTGGTTTGAGCACGTTTGCAAGGACGTTAGCACTCGCGCGTAGGTCCTTGTTGTTTTTTTGGGAAGGTGGATTTACGTTAGTGCTCTTCCTTTGGAAGTTTACCTTTACTGCTGGGGGGGTCACGGGTTGAAATAGTACCTTCTGGCCTCCTCCCCCTTATTTGGTTATTCATGTAGTGCGTTTGGTAGTGCATGTTAGCCTTTGTTTGCTTGCAGTTTAGCGGGTTCCGTTGTGTGTTTATTGAGCCGGCTTTAGGGCGCGGGTCTCTTTAAAGTTCGCACTTAGGGGGCGGAGCCGCATTCGGTGCTCTCTGCCCCCTTCCCCCAAATATTGTAGTCGGAATCATTTTTATAAGCAGGGAACTTCGTTTCAAGTCCTAGACCTCTGGTTCGGATTGAGCCCACCGGGAGGCCGTGCATTTATTAGAGAAGAATAGATGGGTAGTTCGCTCCCTTCGGGTAGGGGGGGGGGGTTGCGGACCAACTCCCCCCGTGTTCTCGGGGCATTCGTGGGGTGTTTCTTTTGTGCAGTCCATGTTGCCGCGGGCACCCTGTCCAGTATTTCATGTCCGATATGTAGCGGTTGTCGTCGCGCGTCCCATTGGCCCGTGCTCCGACTTCCGAATTATGCATGTAGGGGGGGTGGGGGGGGGGCGGCGACCCCCCTCCTCCCGCCTTCCCCTTCAGATCGAGATGTGCGTCCTGGGCGCCGTCAGGCGGGGCGGCGCCTGGGATTTGTATACGCCCAAGGGGGGGCCCCCCCCCCCCTTGTGGGTCGGCTATCCCTTGTTGTGGTAGTGGGTCTGTTAGCTCCTTTTTGTGAGAGTCTTAAGATGGTTATCGATCATGTTAGGCGCTATACAAATCGCTTCTTTTTTCCTTTTTCAGAGTTAAGTCCCGTGTAGGCAGGCTTTTCTTTTGGGCATGCCTATCATGGACTTCAGACCTGGCTTGCCGATGTGGTGTGTACCGATGCCCGACCGCGATGGCGGTCTTGTGGAATCCTATGGATTCAGTTGGGTTGCTGTTCCTGGCGGGGGAGTTGGGGATTTGTTACCTTCTACCTTTTCCCTGCTCTCTTGTCGTTGTCAGCTGGATTTATGGAATGGCATCATTTCACGTGGTTTCGAGCGTCTCACCCCCGTGTTGCGGGTGGTAGTTGCGAGACCGGGCCGGCCTGTGCCCAGCCTGCCTCGCTTCTTAAAGATGTTTAAGCCTAGGCGGGCTCGCGGTTCGCTGTGCTATACCCCTCTGAACCTAGAGTTCTGCCCGGTCTTTAGCTTTTGACGCTGAGGGGTGGCCTTCGGTCCCAAGATAAGGCGGAGGGACCGTTGGCCCGGGCCTCTGGTGCTCCGATGGGGGGTGTGCCGGTGTCCCCTGGTTCCCCTGGTCGCGGCTTCCCCTGTTTAGGCGCGGCCTCGCTCAGGGCGTATCCATTCGGACTTCTTGCGACTGCGGCGGATGCCGAGTTGCCAGCGTCGGCCGGGCTTGTCCACGGTGGCTTCCCCACTGTGGCTTGCCCCCTGTGGCCTGCAGCTCAGGTTCTGCTTGTCTGGGGCGTACCTCATGCCTGTTTGTCTTCGGGGCGGGGGCCCAGATAGCTATTAACGCTTATGGAACGTTGCCTAGTATTATTGAATATGAACGTTGTGTCTACATTAAAATGTTTTAGTATGATGTTGATAGATTCATATTCATTGGATCAGTAGATCCGTGGGGCGGACGGACGCCAATAGGGGTGTGGCTCCGCCCCCCCCCCCCCCCCCCCCCCGCTCGTTTATTTCCGGTGGCGCAGGAATGCGAGGCAGTAGCTGGGGAGGATCGCTGAGGCTCCGCGACTTAGCTCCCGAGGGCGGGCGGTCGACGGCCTTGCCATTTCAGTCAAGCGATCGTGGTCGTTTTTTGTGGGACCGACTCCCTGGTGCTGTTGACCCTGGCTGCTTCGGTGGGCCCTGTCGGGGTGACCGTTTGTGCGCAGGCCTTCGAGGAGGAGATCGTTGCTGGTCTCTTGTCTCGGTGACGGCGCGTTCGCTCTTCGGTTGTCGGTGTTTCCGGCATCGTTTCAGAGCATCGCAGCCAGGGCTGATGAGTTGGAAGTCCGTCATCGACGTCGGGTGCTGGCTCTGTCTGGGCCATACCCCTCGTGGTGGGGTGTTCGAGTCGTGTGCAGTCTCGTTCGTGTGTTTTCACGGGCAGCGGATTCAGGGGGGGTCAGCTTCGACGGCAGGTCGAGAGGCCCCCGGGTAGATCCGGATGTCCCCTGTTATAATTTGTTTATACTTAAGGGGCCCCCCCCTGCATTGTTCAGCTATGTGATTGACTTCTGTCGATGTAGGCATGGTGGGGGGAATTAAGCTCAGTGGTTGAGCTTTCGACTGCAGATCTGGAGGTCCCCGGTGTAGCTCCGGATTGCCTCTCCACGTGAATTACTTGATTGTTACCCCCTGGCCGCGGGAGATCCTCTGGCTATTCGAAGTCGAAGGGAGGGTTTTTCTCGTCGGTGCGAACATTGCTCCGTTTTCTCCTAAGCGGCCCCTCTTTAGGGGAGCGGGAGAAATACAGAGATATTAGTGTATATGTTTTTACGTATGTGTATTGTTCATTGTTTTGGATATGCTCATTTAGTATGAACATGGTTGTAAAGGACCCGAACAATGTTCCCCCCTTTCCCCTAAGCGGTTTCTCTTAAGCGGCCCCTCCTGGGTGAGCTGGAGAAATATAGAGATATAAGTGTATATGTTTGTACGTTTGCATGATGTTCATTGAATTGGATATGCTCATTTAGTATGAACATGGTTATTAAGGGGTGATCAATGTTCCCCCTTTTCTCTTTAGCCGCCCTCTGCGGGGAGTAATATATAGATACGGTTGTTTTTGTATTTAGGTATGCGGGAGCATATGGGTGCCTATGTTTATCGAATTGATTTATTTTTATTCGGTGTTAACATGATAACAAAGAAGGCGTCTTGGGCGGCTGGATATAGTTTTGGGGTATGGCCGCAATTCTATAGTGGTTCTTTTTTGTCGCCGTGTCGGGCAGGTCGGTTGACCTCAGCACGCTGTGAATGATATGCTTGCCTGGCTAGTTTCGGGCTTTGATTGTCTTTCGCGAGTTCCTTCCGCGACGATATATGGTCCTACGCCAGTTTCGTCGGCGGTACGTTATAGTACCTCTGACCGACGTTTGGGTTGTGCATAGTTTATGTATACGACAGGGCCCTTGATTTGTTTCTGGGGCTCGTGTCAGCCCATTTGAGCCCTTCCCGCGCTTTAGCGGGACTGCGGAGGTTGTGGTGCGTGATTGTTTTCACGACGAGCGGCGCGATCGGCGCCGCGGTGGCCTGGATGCAGTGCCTCGTTCGGTTCGGGGATCGAGTGGTTCTTTCTCGAGGACATTTGCCCGATGCTAGATCATCGGGACAATATGTAGCGCCATCATGCGGCTTGTTGGGTTTTAGTCTTCAATATGGCGCGACGCTGGCATCCGTTTCCGTCGATGTGCGGTGTACATCCGTGAGGTATGATGGATTTTTTATGATGCTTTTGTAGCATCTGGAACGTTCGGGAGCGTTGGTCAATGTTATTCTACCCTCCGTGGCGGTCGGTGAGTGGTCTATAGGGCTGGTGTCGTGGTGAATTGTTGAATATATTGCTATATTGAATGTGGTTTTATGCAGCTGCTTGTTTTATTTCCACTTTGTGTAAGAGGCATTTAACGCTTGGTGTGTCGTTAAATTTTAGTGCCCGGCAGTAGGATCCTTGACACAGTGCTATACGTGTTTGGACTCTAGGCCGAATCCAAGGCAATATGGTCGTGAGCTCCGTTTATTTATAATTGTGGAGCTCTGGATTCACTTGTTTATTAGCTCATTGAATTTATGGGGCCCTGGCCGCGCAGGCGAGGAGTTGGGGCCCTTGATTTGAGCTCCGGTTACATTTTTGGAGCTTCAGATTCTTTTGTTTTATGACTGTGATGTTGTCGGGACCTTCCCGCGCTGACGGTCGTTAGGGTTGCGGCCCCAGCGATCGGTTGGCCATGCCGCCCGCGATCTAGGGCTCGCTATAGCGACGGTTCACTTGTGCTTCCCGCCCCGGCCCGCGGCCGCGCCAGCGGGCTAGCTAGGGCGGGATTGTTATGTCGTGCCGATTGTTTATGCATGACAATTGTCTGCTTCCGTCGGGCACGTAGCTCTCTCCCGCGCAGTGGCTAGGAGAGAGATAGGTCTAGTCCTAGTGTCATTTGCTAGGTCACGCCTGCGGGGAGGCTTCTCTTCCCGTTGTCGTTTCCGTTCGCGTTATCTTGCGACTTTCCTGGCCCTGCCATGGATACTCTGATTTCATGGCGCGGGTCCGGTGTTTCTCGTGGAAGTAGCCGTTTAGGGGGTTCCCCCATCGGCATCCCTGGCCTTGTGGAAGAGTAGATGATTGTGGGCATTGTTATTCCCACTCCCTTGATCGTTCGATGGGACAGTGGGGTTTTCCAGGGGACTTTTGCGTTAGTCTGAACGACTCAACTCTCATCCTTATGTTCTCAGTGGCTTATTGTCGATAGTTTCTTGGGATGCAATGGAGTCGGGCAAGCGTTTATGTTGCTTGGTTTCCAAATTTTGGTTGAGTATTTGCAGTATGTTGTTGACACCGATATGTCTCAGGTTTGGGTAGTTCTCACTACCGCCCTTTGCCATGATGGTGTTGGGTGTTGCCTCCAGTGTTGTTGCTGCCGTTGCGTCCTTAATTGGCCGACATCGAGCAGGTAGTTTTGGGCGCTAGTTCCGTTTCGCAGTGGTGAGAGGGTGCGTGGCCTTGTTGCCCTATGGATAGGGTGACATACTGTGTAGTGTATTGGATAGCGACCTTGACTCAGTCACTCAGGGTCTCGAGTTCAACCCTCTCTCAATCTCTTTAAGACATGTGACTGCGAATCAGGGACTCCAGGTTCGCGTCCTGGCAAGGTCGCCACTTTAGGTAGCGCTCTATTGTGAGTCAATAGGGTGCCTTTATTTATTTTTCATCGCCAGGGAAGGTTACGCTTGGGGGGCTCGAGGATTGTTTTAGTCTGTCTCTTGCCCTGCGGCCTGGTCTGATGGTTTGGCCATTGTCGGGGAGGCCATCCCCGGCCTCGTTGCCTGCTCTTAGCGTTGTGGCCGCTGTTCGGCAGCCGGCAGTGCAGGGTGGACTCTCTGCCCGAGCAGCAGAGCTCGTTTGCCCTCCTCTAGGGAGTTGCCTGGCGGTCGTACGACTCTCGGTTATTACGCTTCAAGAAGTGATGCGTCATTAGCTTCTCCGTTGCTTCTGTAGCAGAGATAGCTGGTTTGTTGTTTGAGCTTTTCGACGAGGGCATCCTGAGCGTCGTTCAGGTGCTATTGGTCGGCCTCCGGGGCCGTGCTCAAGGGTTTCTCGAGCGAGTTTGATTTCTCGCGTCGTGCAGGCCTCCTTTCTTGCCGGCCTCCTTCTCGTCGTCTAGTGCCGTCTTGCATGCCGTGTGCCGGCGTTTTCGTCGGTCTGAGTCGATAGGTTGAGGTGCCCGGGCCGCATGTGAAGTGGTTGTGCCGGGTTAGGCCTTGGCCCTGCCGTCGTTTCGTGTCCATGATGCAGGGACGGTCGCGGTTTCCTGGACCCCTTCGCCGGAGTGCCGGTGGAGGGTCCCTGGGGACCGCCTTCTGGGCTTCATCCTATGCCTCCCTTTCTTGGTTCTCCGTGACATGGTAGCTAGTAGGTTGACGTTGCTGTGGCAGTGCTGGCTGCTGGGTCCGCATTGCGGTGTTCTCGACCCCTCCCCCTCACAGTAATTGTCTTACTGTGTTGGGTGTTGGTCTGTGTTATTATACATATGTTAAAGGGGGCAGGTACTAGATCTTGTACTGGATTAGATGAATCATTAGTGATTTCATTATCCATTAAAGATTAGTACCTGCCCCCTTTATAAGTACCCTCCCGTCCTCCCCGCGTCGAGGGATTCGCTTATTTTATGATGATTGGCCAGATCTCGTCGTAGAGGGAGTGAAGGGCTTGGGGGCTTGGGCCAAGGCACTTTAAAAAAGGGGTGTTTTTAGCGAAAGGCTTTTCTGTACATTCAGAGAATATACATATGTTAAAGGGGGCAGGTACTAATCTTTAATGGATAATGAAATCACTAATGATTCATCTAATCTACACGTCTACACGGACGAGGAGCCTGAGGCGGTAAGAAAATCTTCAAACTAGGAATGAATGAAAATAGTGTGAATGTCTGAAATTAGTGATTGATTATTAAATGATCTATTAACTTTATACGACATAAAAAAATTAAAAATAAAATAGTATACTTATATAGCGCATAATATGTAAGCATCTCTATGCGCTTTGCAATCAAATTAATTAGCAATTTATTAAACAAATTTACATTTATATAACATTTAACCAAAGAAATCAACTAAACAAATAAACAAATTGACTACAAACTCTACAAAATCTTCTTAATAGAGAGAGAACAGCATTGTGCATTTAAGGGGAGAGCATAAATGTTTGAGAGTACGTTTGAAATTGTCGACGGATGAGGCATTACATATGTAGACATATTTATTAAATCATTAACCAATATCACTGTATTATTCTTCTGAATGATGTGTGATACGCTTCATAGAAAAGGAACAGAGTTTACCCAAGTAAAAATTGGTGTCAAATTTCAATACCTACTGCCATTGATTTCGACTACAATCAAAAAGTGTTCTGGAACACTTTTTATTCAATCACAAATATCTTCATAATTAGCGAGATAATGATCTTTGTTAATGTACCCTGATGTATGAATAAAAGTGGATCATCCGAAATGCAATGATTATTTATTTTTATTTGCCTTTTTTGTTTTCTCTTTTCAGCTTGATAGCGAGGAAGCGGAAGAAGAAAGAACCACAGGAGGGGAATGAATACCATGCGACCCCCATGCCAGTATAACCCTTCCACATCTACTTACTCAGTGTATACTGTGTTAACTCAATGGGCATCTTACAGCGCAGCACTGAGGGTGTTAAAGCTGACACAAGAGTACCAACCTAAGCCTACCATCTCTACTTACTCAGTGTTTACTGTGTTAACTCAGTGGGTATCTTACAGCGCAGCACTGAGGGTGTTTAAAACTGACACTAGAGTACCAACCTAAGCCTACCATCACTACTTACTCTTGTTTACTGTGTTAACTCAATGGGCATCTTACAACGCAGCACTGAGGGTGTTAAACTGACACTTAGAGTACCAACATAAGCCTACCATCTCTACTTACTCGGTGTTTACTGTGTTAACTCAGTGGGTATCTTATAACTTGGCACTGCATGAGGGTGTTAATACTGACACTAGAGTACCAACATAAGCCTACCATCTCTACTTACTTGGTGTTTACTGTGTTAACTCAATGGGCATCTTATAACTTAGCACTGAGTGTGTTACAGCTGATACTTAATCCTTCCAATTCTGCCTACTCACAAGTCTGTGTAAACTCAATGGGCATCTTGTAACGTAGCACTGAGGGTGTTAAATCTGACACTAGAGTACCTACACCTTCCATCTCTACTTACTTGGTGTTTACTGTGTTAACTCAATGGGCATCTTATAACTTAGCACTGAGTGTGTTACAGCTGATACTTAATCCTTCCAAATCTGCCTACTCACAAGTCTGTGTTAACTCAATGGGCATCTTGTAACGTAGCACTGAGGGTGTTAAATCTGACACTAGAGTACCTACACCTTCCATCTCTACTTACTTGGTGTTTACTGTGTTAACTCAGTAGGCATCTTATAACTTAGCACTGAGTGTGTTACAGCTGATACTTAATCCTTCCAAATCTGCCTACTCACAAGTCTGTGTTAACTCAATGGGCATCTTGTAACGTAGCACTGAGGGTGTTAAATCTGACACTAGAGTACCTACACCTTCCATCTCTACTTACTTGGTGTTTACTGTGTTAACTCAATGGGCATCTTATAACTTAGCACTGAGGGTGTTACAGCTGATACTTAATCCTTCCAAATCTGCCTACTCACTAGTCTGTGTTAACTCAATGGGCATCTTGTAACGTAGCACTGAATATGTTAAAACTGACACTAGGGTATCAACTTAATTGCCTTCCATCTCTACTTACTCAGTGTTTACTGTGATAACTCAGTGGGCATCTGAGGGTGTTAAAGCTGACACTAGCTAGAGTACCCAAGGTGGCGAAGGTGTTAAAGCTGTTACTAGAGTAACCCTTCTATACCTGTGAAGACCTGTGATAATCCTTCCATAACTGCCTACTTATAATAATATAATTGTAAAGCGCTTAAAGATGATAATCAATCATATTAGGTGCTATATAAATCAAGTTTATTATTATTACTATTATTACTTACTCTTGTTTACTGTGTAAACTCAACAGGCATCTCTAATACAGCATAGCACTGAGGGTGTTAAAGCTGACACTCAACCGTTCCATATCTGGTTTCTCACAAGTCTGTGTAAACTCAATGGGCATCTTATAGCGTATCACTCGGGGTGTTAAGGATGACACTGGAATACAGAAGAAATTATATCTCATTCTTTTGCTTATAATAGACATGTAGCAGTGGTTCTAAACAACTTATCCATTTATCCATAACAAGATACCGTACTTACCCCCTTTAACCTATGTATTCAACCGAATCTAAGATCCATCTAATTTGGGCTTTCGGAAGTGCAATGGGGCTGAACGAAAGGATGATGTCACTTTCTTTTGTTATGACATACAACAGTAATAATGAATGGGAAAGCAGATAAAGACAAATAACAGTCATGATACAATAATAATAAGATGAATTTTATTTACCTATATAGCGCCTGATACGATTGATAATCATCTTTAAGGGTTTATGAACAGTAAACATCATTTCTTAGGCCATTTGCTCAGGCTAACTAAAGAACATTTACTTTGGGAATTTATGACAAGCTTGTTACTTTTGTATCCCCATATGTATGCTGCAGGTGTAAGAAAATGAGACTAAAATTATTTGCTCTTAGAATGGATTATAGAGTGATGTTAATTAAAGAAGTAAAATACATGGTATACCGTAAAACTTCGCCTATAGGCGGTACGGGTTCAATAGGGTTGTCTCAACTTTACATGATTATGCTATCATGAATATTCATTAAGACCTGCTCGAAGATCGTTGACAAAGGGCTAGATACATATTCATTATACTAGATCCTTGTGGACGCGGCTGGGGCTGTTGATTAATACCTGCTAATACTGTGAGATAGTAGCGCCTATAGGCGAAGTTTTACGGTATTTGTTATGAATACCAAAGTGAATTCAAACTTGTTAGTTTGATTATCAAAAAAACGTTTCTTTTGAATAATTACTTTTGGCATTTAAACAAGAAAAATATTATACATATTTAAACATTGGTAACCAATGTGATATTCAGACCATTTGTTGGTTTGCATATTAAGTGTTTCTTTTAAATTATGGCATTTCAGAGAGTGCAGCAACATGCAGTAAATGACTGCTATCGCTGATGATGAGGGATTCATCAAACAGATGCTGCTCTGACCGGGGGGTGTTGCATATAGAGTTGGGATGAAATGCAAATCTGAAATTAAACCAAATTGCGCAAATGGCTCAAAGGCGCATATTTTCTGACTTGCGTTTAATGGCAACTGTGCGATTGATCGTAACTCTTTATGCAACACCCCTTGGCTTACTTACTTAGACTTTACATTAAATTTACATGTGCATATATTTCATACATTCAAAGTGTGTGTGTAACAAGTGATTGTAAACAAATTGACGTGAGTTTTTGTTCCGAAAATTGTGATATTCTGCCGATTATGTAGAATATATATATTTTTCTTTCGATGTATTTTTTTTTTCTCAATCCAAGAGCTTCCAACAGTAGAACATTTTATTACTTTAGTTTATATTAAAAATGGAGAAAATATTTGTTCAACGGGTATGATATTTTGATGAAATTATTAAAAAGCCTTATCGGAATTAGTATCTTCTCGATGCCCATGAGCCGCTTGGAAGGAATACTCCCCATGGAGTGGAGATGAAGCACACAATGTGTGTGGGCTGGCACTGTATCCTACGACCGGGATAATAATAGTGTAAAGCACTTAGAGATGATACCGTTTCATTTGAATTGAACCTATTATGATTATTTTCTTAATTCTGACTTTTTATTTAAAACACCTAGAACTTTGCGTTTGGTGGCCATATTGATCGTGCTCATAAGCTATCTCAAACAGTATGAAAACCTCATCTGACCAGCCAAAGTCTTTAACAAGTTGTTACCGAATAGCATTGATCAGTATTATTGTTACCAATAGAAACAGTATGTGTCTGACATTTACGGTGACTTTGCGCAACAGTATAATGTTTCATATTTTTACATTTTTTGTATTGGTTACTATAGGAGAGCAGTTACACAGATGTGAAAATCTTTGTAGTTGTGTCTCTACAAATTTGGCAGAAAGGGGGATGAAATGTCCAACAAGTAAAGAATACAGAGAAAGCCCTCTGATTTTTTTGTGTTTTAATGCCATCAAATAAACCTATACTACCTAACCATACATTTATTTTGTAGTTACATTACAGGAAATGTTTAAATTTAGTACAAATTAAATCATACATTAATGTGTCTGTTCTGTATGCTAAAGGATTTATGACATACCAATATTCATCTATATTGATACAAAATGTGTATGTTTTTGTTCATTGTTTATCCTAAACTATCAATTTTTATTTCATTTAATATTGTCCAACTCAATCAGTAACATTAATGAAATATGTTGTTTATTTGCTTGGTATGCAGCTGCAATGATGTAAACTGTTGTTCATCACCAAATGATGCTGAATATGATTATTTATAGTTTATGTATTTTATGAATGATTTTATCCTTGTTTTAATAAAAAAATCAATATTCTTGATTTCTTTATTTTTCTAACCCTTTATAACCAATCATTGACCATTATTAAATAAATGAATATGCATTGTATCAAAGAGTGTATTATTGTGTTAGCAGAGAAAAGCATTGTTAATTTCTCTCTATAAAGATGGGCTGTCATTTTTCTTGAATATTAATATTTTTAATTGACTTGTCAGAAGTCTTAATTTCCCCATTATTACTTCTGATAATTTGATTGTAATTGGCCTTTAAAATACAAAAAGGAGAAGAAAATGTTAACCTTTTAGTAGTCATAAATATCTTAATGTATTTAATTGTATGAGTTTGTATTGATTATAGTTTGTGTTTTTTAAAGATTATGTTGACTGTTACAACTAAATATTTTCAACGATATTTTAACAATTTGATTGTAAAATTAATTTACGCTGAGAGAATACAGCAAACTTGTTAGTATTACAAAGTCTTATGTGCAAATAAGTTTCACACACACAAAAGTAAAGTGAGTGTTAAATATTACAATATTTTGATTAATGATTATGATTTTTAGCATGTATCACCTTATGTCACTGAAATTTGACTAACAGTGCTTGCCAAATATGAATTGTGCTTCTCTGTGGATAGAAGTAATCTTGAATATTGATAGTGTTTGCTGGTTTGTTAGTTTGTTTTTATTGCTTCTTTGTTATTTCTTTGTTTCTTTCTCTCTTTCTTTCTTTCGTTCGTTCGTTCGTTCTTTCTTTCTGTCTTTTTTTCTTTCTTTCGTTCTTCCATTCTTTCATTCTTTCTTTCTTTCTATCGTTCTTTCGTTCGTTCATTCTTTCTTTCTTTCTTATGACATGAAAAAAGAAATGTTGAGACTGCTACATTGTTACCTGTAGATGCCTTAGTGGACCACATCGACCCTGGCCATTTTGTAAAGTATTTCAATTTGAGACCGTTTCATGCTGATATTGTTATTGCAATTATATTGTCAAAATCTATAGCTATGCACTTCACATGCATTCGTTGCTGCTATGCCGGGCAGGTTAAGAGGAGATTCTGTGATCATCATTGACAAATTATAATAACAGATATGTATGAATTTTGAATATGTTATGAGACTCCCCATATTTTTACCAATGTTTGCATGAACATCATAATTTTTGTCTGTGGCAATGATATTGTTCAGTCTGTACATACTCTTAAGCCCTCCGCACACAGAGCCGACTCGACCCGATCCGCCTGGTTTTCAGTCAGGCTAGAGTCAGTTTCGCTCAGTCAAAGCCGATTCAACATCGAATGATCTCCGACTGGCTCTTGACCGGCAAAAAAGTCCCGAGTCAACATTACTGAGCTGAACCGACTGAAAAACAGTCTGATCGGGTCGAGTCGGCTCTGTCTGCGCTGGGGCTTTATATACACTTGAAACATAATGATCTTCCATGCAATATGTACATACAACAGAGAGAGCTTATAATTTGTGTTGTTGTTTGTTTGTTTGTAAATGTTTATCAACGTTTATTACCGATGAGACATGCATTGCGATGTCTTTCAAAATATACAAATAAAGTTGGATCAAAGATGCATGTTACTATTAAAGATTAAAAGAAGAAAAAAACAAGAAATAATCTTTGAAATGCGTTCACTTGTTTTCTTTTGTTTCATTTTGGGAGTGGAAATGTGAGCTTGATAAATGTTTATTTGTGAAATGAAATGAAATGAAATTAATTTATTGTCAGTTCAATATTTACAATCTAAAATATACATATATATATTTACAGTTCAGATTAATAGCAAATAATACATTTGATTGATCAGCAAATTGAGCTAACAAAAAGCAAAATGCTTATTGAGGTTAGCCATAAATTACACACAATACTTGGTACTATCCATTACCCATAAAACAATTTTGTTTACTACAAGCAAAGAGTTTAATCTAAATTAAAAACAAATAATTGAAACAAAATGTGACACGAGAGTTGTGATATGACCGAATCTTGACCCAGTGGCTATAAATTTAAGAGCAATATATTGCAGCAATAATTTCACACTTTAAATTAATTTTGTTTATTAAAGGGATAGTTAAGTTTTGGTAAAGAGAGTACAGTTTTGGTCAAACTGATTTAAGTAACCAAAAACCTGCACCAATACATGACAATTATAGTTATCACTCACTCATGCTAGAAAGGAATACAAAATTACAAACGACTAAAGCAAAAAGCCTGTTATCATTCAAAAAGAGCCGTTAAAACTCTGCTCTCTAAAAAGTCATTGGTTTCAACAATTTTAAAATAAAATATTGTTGAAATAGTGCGATAAGATAGAGAAATAATCAACAACTATTTAAAAGTTTTGAAAAGAGGAAGCATGTTTTGTCTTCTTTTTTTTCAACGGCTGGTTCAAAATTATCGAATTGTGGGGCCCCACAATTATTACAAATGATTATGTTTATGGAAATTTCAGCCGTTTCTGAACCGATTTTGATCAAATAAAGTTTATTCTGTCATTAAAATGGTATGTTCTTTCAATTTTTGACACTCGATTTTTCATTATCTCGCAAAAAATAATTGTCTTTGAAAGGTAAAATTAAACATGATGAATATTGTCTAATAAAGCCTATTAGTGCAGTGGTGTAGCACCTATAATTTAAGAAAAACTAGGGGGAAATCCTTTACAAAAGAGTGCACCCCCCCCCCCCCCCCCCCCCCCCCCCCCCCAATCAGTTGAGCACACTTTGCCGCTGCTATCGGTAATACAACCATCAAAATTATACTGTTAAAGTGGCCAGGCAAACTAAACGCATGTTATCTTCTGTTCATCTCTATTAGATTAGTGTACACATCAACTATTTGTAAACCATTTGACCCAAACATATTTTGTTTATTTTAAACATTTTAGTAATTATTTGTCTCCACATTGTGAAGCCCCCACTTCTGAAAACCTCTCCAGAGTAGAATTCTATTGTTGCCCTGTTGTGACATCATCAGCCATTCACTACTAAGTTACAAAGAAGTTACCTTCACCCAAACTGAGTGCCTAATCACAATATCATCACACGGTTGAATAGAATACCATAGCTGTTGCTATGTCAAGAAAAGCACTGTCTAAGCTATCGGAGGTTTGCAGGGCATGCTTTTGTGTGGATGTTCTTTTTGTATTTTCATCTTTTGTTAATCTCATGGTAGCTGACCAGTGATTGACAGATGATGTCACAACAGGTCAACAATAGAATTTACTCTGGAGGGTTTTTTAGGAGGTGGGGCTTAGCAACATGAAGAAAAATAAATGATAAAATGTTTAAAAATATACAAAACATATTTAGGTCCAAACCGTTTACAAATATTGAATGTGTACACTAATACAGATGAACAGAAGTCAACATGCATTTGGTTTGCAGGGCCCCTTTAAAGGGGACCACCAGGCAAAGGACAACGGTTATATGTTTTGGTACCGTTTTGTGATATAAAATAGATACCCGACATTTTGCAAAGGGTTGTGTAATTCATAAACAAAGCAATTAATTTCCACCACTTACGGAACCACCGCTATTTCCTGGTTCCATACGGGCCGAGCATTTGCGAGTGCGCCAATACTTTCACGCGTACGTCAATAGATTCCCGGATGACTCATTCGCTCTGCACAGTGCGCTCTGGCTCTGCACGCATATAGTCTACGCAATTCAGACCGCATGAACGCATGGTTGAGAATGGTGATGCGTTTTCCAATTATATATTTTTTTCTGAAAACATATTTTTGTGAACTTGTTGAAGAAATGGAATACTAAAGATGGTACCTTTCTATAATAAGAATATTATTTTTGGGTGGTGGTACCCTTTAAGTATAAAGCAACTGCGCACACAATGGTGAGTAGGAAGAATATTCAGTGGCGTTATGATAATTATATAGGCGGTAAAGTATAGAGGTGGCGATCAGAAATAATAACAAAACTTTGCCTCGACCTTTGATTTAGCAATTGTTCACTCTTGTATAATTATGTTTGTCACGGTTTATCGTTATTTGACAATTATAGTCATACTATATTTCTACTTTTCTCGGATAGTTGGTATCACCTGCATATTCTTTAACAAACAAACTAAGAGAAACAAGGGTGTTTTTTTTTTGTTTTTTTTACAAATACAGAAATACCTAAGGTGTGCCCCCTTCCCCCCCCCCCTCCCCTCCCTCCCCCCCCCCCCCCCCCCTCCCAATCAGTCCCACCACACAACGCCACTCTGAAGAAGAAAATAAAACTTGTTCTATATTAGGCGGTGTCACACACAATCACACAATATTCCCTACCCAGATATAATTATTTAGATAATATAGGTTTTCCCATTCATTTTAACACTTTTGTCATTCTATTTCGTCCCGAGAAGCCGAGAATGTGCCAATGCCAACTTCAATTTCATCTATTGTCGACCAATTTCACAAAAAGTCCATTCAATTTAGTCATTTGTCACACATGTTCGTCCAGTACAATTCAAATTCGTCAGTCACAGATGTGTTCAGCAACTGTGACCGACGAATTTGAATTGTAATCGACGAAAATGCGTGACGAACGACTAAATTGAATGGACTTTTTGTGAAATTGGTCGACAATAGACGAAATTGAAGTTGGCATTGGCACATTCTCGGCTTCTCGGGACGAAATTGATAGTATATCCCCTAATGTAGTACAAATAAATGTTGTGAAATTTTTTGCTATAATCTTGGAAACAGTTTTTAATTTGGTCTACATACACTACTGATGAGAAAAAGTGATGTTTCCATTTTTTTTTTTTTGGTCCGAGGGTGCATTTTTCCGATTTTAAAGATAATTAGCTAATTTGCATATTTGTGAAATAAGGTCAGGGGTCATTTTTTATCTAGGAATAGTGCAATATTGATAAAAACTGGTATTCTATGGTATTTTGGGGCAAGGATTCCATTTCCGGTGCTCGTTTGTAAGTGCTGTATGGGAAACGCTCTGAAATCCAAGATGGCTTCCCCTAATTTGCATATTTATGAATATTATTGATTTTCAGTGGCTACAGCCCCTAATAAGCAATAATTCTGGATTATTATATGTCAGTTATGTTCTAAGTATGTATTTAAGATATCAAAGATGAGTTGCCATCGTGGCAACCTCTAGCAATGCATATTATTTGCATAATTATGTATTTTACCTAATTTGCATATTCCCCCAAATAGAGTATATTGGGATCCCGACAAGTAAAAAACATAAGTAATACCAATTTTCCAAGGTTTTGGGGGGCAGCAGATCCATTTTTGATACTTATTTACCTGTATCACCATGGCATCCATCTCAAATCCAAGATGGCTGCTCCTTAAATTACGCATGTTATGATACACGTCTATATTATTTCGGTTATATTAGATTGATATTATAATGTTTTGACTTTTAATTATTGGAATGAGCAACTAGAATACTTGAATCACAATGTAGTTGTTTGCTTTCAGTAAACAAATCATATTTTGATAAATTAAATGCCATTAAAGTAGCAAATAGCAATATTTACTTTAACATGACAAAGGCGGCCATCTTGGATTTATGTTGGTTGCCGAGGTGATACAGGTAAATAAGTATCATAAATGGATTTGTTGCCCCCTAAAACCTTGGAAAAGTGGTATTACTTGTCTTTTTTACTTGCCGGGTTCCCAATATACTCGATTTGGGGGAATATGCAAATTAGGTAAAATACATAATTATGCAAATAATATGCATTACTAGAGGTTGCCACGATGGCAACTCATCTTTGATATCTTAAATACATACTTAGAACATAACTGACAAATAATAATCCGGAATTATTGCTTATTAGGGGCTGTAGCCACTGAAAATCAATAATATTCATAAATATGCAAATTAGGGGAAGCCATCTTGGATTTCAGAGCGTTTCCCATACAGCACTTACAAACGAGCACCGGAAATGGAATCCTTGCCCCAAAATACCATAGAATACTAGTTTTTATCAATATTGTACTATTCCTAGATAGAAAATGACCCCTGACCTTATTTTTAAAAATGCAAATTAGCTCATTATCTTTAAAAATCGCCAAAATGCACCCTGGGACCAAAAATAAAAAATGGAAACATCACTTTTTATCATCAGTAATGTATTTAGACCAAATTAAAAAGTGTTTCCAAGATTATAGCAAAAAAAATTGCTGCTTTACATAACCTGATAGACTATGAATGACAAAATGACGAAAATGAATGGGAAAACCTATAGTTATCTAGATAATTCACTTACGTAGGTGACAGACAGGCTACGAATTTATCTAAATAACTATTATCTAGATAATTGGCCCCTGTCTGACATCGACTATTATCGGACGTGATTATTACGGTGATGAATGTTCCAGTTTTAGTACAAGCACGTATTTTTGATCTTGAGGTGTTTTTTATTACTGTTTCAAAGGATCTTTTTATATCATAATTTGGCACTTAAAAATACATAATTATTGTTCTTTTGTGTAATCACTTTATAACCCCTAGCTCCCTATATAACGGTGCATAATTACCGTATTATGTTTGTATGTTTCAATAAAAATATGTCTACTTTAAATAAATTCAAGTTCAATATGAGTTCAATGCCCAACGATGTCACCAGTTTTTATCTTTAGTTCTTTTTTTTATTTCCTTTGTCTTGCCTGTCTAGACGGTTTATGATTGGTCATATAATGATAAGAATGGATTATTGATATCAATGTCAATGCTATTTCACTTCTATTGTAGTATACCATAAGCATTGTATGATTAATATTTGCGCCTCCAAAGCACCACACAGTCATATAGATATAGCCTAGATAATACCAATATGTATTCAAGCCGTCGTTCCCGGTTACTTAAATACACCATCATTAAACTTTATATATATTTTACAAGTTTATTTTAAGCGTTTCAGATTAAAACAAACGAACATTATTTTCCGGCATTTTGCCAAAAAAAAGACTATAATATTGTTTTATTGTCTATGTAATAAACCGAACACAAAAAGTAACTTACCCCCTAAGCAATTGCCCATAATTTCATAACCAAGAATCGTTCAAGATTTCGTCCTGCCAAGATATCCCTATGGTAGTTAGGAAAACAACGTGTAAAAATAAGAGGTAACCATTATATTAAGCCTTGGTTGAGTGAGCACACATTACAGACAAAATAGTAATAGTATTATTTCAAAATTCGTAAAAATATTATCATCATTACAAATTATTGAGAATTGGAAAATTAAAAAATGCACTGTTTTAATGCATTTTACCACCATGTGCCATAAAAAAATCAAAATGAATGGAATATCAGACAGCATTGTTTCATAAACCATGATTAATACATTCCCTCACACGTGCTGATTCACAAGTCACGCGCAATACCTTGTGACTTTTGAATTTGGGCCATTTTGTCAGCCATAAAGTGATGAATATCTCTGATTTTCGCACATATCGAACATAACAACTGTGCCAATATTGTGGTAAGATGACATCTTGAAACAATTATCGGTTATGAAATTATGGGCAATTGCTTAGGGGGTAAATTACTTTTTGTGTTCGGTTTAGTTCTTCTATACGCACCCATCACGATTTCATTGTATGCCAGTGGCGTAGCTAGGAACTTTCCAATGTGTTTGTATGTTGTTGTTGTTGTTGTTTGTTTGTTTGTTTTTAGTTGGGGGGGGGGGGGGCACCAGGGGGCCAAACCGAGACTGGTTTAGTTGTGCCAGCAAAGGGGGGGGGGGGGGTGAAAATCCAGTATGGTAAAACAAAATAAAAAAATAAAAAAACATGGAAACGTGCCACATGCACCATTACACAACTTAATGTTCTTGGTCATACAGGCCCCACAGGCTTCTGTTCGACGGAGACACGCCCCTCCCTTGTTCAATTGAACTAATGACTTCAGTGTTGGTCCCGATGACACACTGATGCAAATACACTCTGGTGCCCCCTCCCCTGGAAAATTCTGACAGCTACGTCACTGTATCATTTATTATGGTGGGTTTTTAATTTTTAAAATTTTATTCAAGATCAATAATGGGTGGCTGCATACTTATTTAGGCTAAAAGCTTTACAATAGTTGCAAGGATTGTGCTACAGACCCTTGCTATACAGAATCACAACACAAATACCTGGGATCCAACATCCCCAAAATATTTCTTTATTAATTAACCCCTTGACTACGGGAACCGGGTGGGTTGTGTATAATTATACAAAGTCTATAGGGAATTTTAGAGACTCGAAGGGGAAAATGTTTCATAAATCCATTCCACACGTGCAGAAATAGGTTTCCAGAAAATTAAATCAGAAAAGGAAACATCACACTTGAGATCATGCTTTGGGTCTACAGAAGGAGATTGTCTTCTATCATCTAGGGACATGACTGTATCAATGTTCATATTAAAATCAAACTTGTATATTTCTGCATATCCATGTATGATTGTTATATAGCAGTAAAATACATCTTGGTTCGGAAACCCATTTATGCTTGGTGGTGGGATGGATTGCTAAAACTATATAATCGCTTTAACTATTATACATCGAGCAGTTATTATTGGTTCCCTTTAAAGGGGTAGTTTAGTTTTGGTAGAGAGGGCGCTGCACATCACAATTTTTTTTGTGAGGTAATGACAAACTGAGTGTCGAATTTGAAAGAACATGCAATTTTAATGGCAGAATAAACTTTATTTGGTCAAAATCGGTCCAGAAACGGCTGAAATATCAATAAATATATCTGATCTTATTATTATTTGGGGCCCAAATAATTAGATGATTTTTTCAAAAAATTAAAAAAATGCATACACTTTTTCAAAAATTGTCTAAAGCGTTTTTTTAAATAGTTGTTGAAGATCTCTCTATTTAATCATTATTTCAATAAAACATCACATGCATAATTTCGTATGAAAAAACGGTTGAAAGCAATGCCTTTTTAGAGAGCGCCCTCTTGTGTTTTAATGGCTCTTTTTTTTTTAATGATAACGGGCTTTTTACCTAGTCGTTTGTAATTTTGTATACCTTTCGAGCATGGTGAAGTTATAACTATTAGTTTATAATGTTATTGTCCAGGTTTGGTTACTAAAGTTCAGCCTTGCCAAAACTGTACTACCCCTCTAAGCCGGGGCCTGAACCCGGCCTGAAGCCTTCAGCGCTTTGTCAATATTGATTCTATTTGGGACAATCCTTATGCATAGGTCTGAATAAGCCTATTATCCAGTTGTCCTCGACTATAGGGTCAGACTATCTTACTACAATGTGATAATAAATGTTTGTTTTCCGTATCCGCATTCTGCAAATAAAAACATGTATACTACAAATAATACGTCGCAGGATCTGGCAACCACATTTGGAAGACACCGAGAATGCATCCTCATTAGCGAACTTCGGTGATTTAAGATTAACACTAATATTTTCTCACTTTTAACTAATAAAAAGTGCAGGAAAGAGACGGAACTCAGTGCCGTATAATGGGACAGGCAGAAGGATATTTACCAAAATACTTTGAGTGGCAGGGATTGTGATAGTTGAGTTTTGGTCAAAGGGCCGCTACACAAAATAATTTTGTTTGTGAGATAATGAAAAACTGAGTGTAAAATTTGAAAGAGCATACAATTTGAATGACATATAGATCAAATCGGTTCAGAAATAGCTGAAATATCCATAAACAACCATTTGTAATAATTGTGGGGCCCCACAATAAATTATTCGATAATTATGAACCAGCTGTTAAATTTTGTTTTTAATGCTTCCTCTTTTCACAAATTTACAAACGGAGGTTTTTAAATACTTGTTGATATCTCTTTATCTAATCACTATTTCAACACGAAACATCACAATCATGCACAATATTTGATATAAAGTGGTTGTAACCAATGAGTTTTTAGAGAGCGCCCTATTGAGTATTAATGGCTCTTTTTAAATGATATTGATAACAGGCTTTTTAGTTAGTCATTTGTAACTTTTGTATTCCTTTCGAGCATGGTGGAGTTATAACGGTTAGTTTGTAATGTAATGGTGAAGGTTTTGGTTACTAAAATTCAGTTTGCCCAAAACTGTACTCTCCTTATACCAAAACTCTGGAATTTGTGTGTAAGTGTAACCCCTTGTAAACTCGCAAAAATGCGAGCTTGGCAACCAAGGAGGGGATCTTATTTACTTTGTCTGAGTCGACCAAATGCACTTGCATCTCTATGTTTATGGCTGCTAACAAAACAAAATGTATCTTGAGATAGTTATGATTTTATGTGTTCGGAAAGTACCGTTCGGAACAGTTAGGAAAAGCTAGCAAACATACAACAATGACCAACTCAACCAGTGCTATCTCACTCGTATAACAAAATAAACTGAAGTTGTTGGTTTTACGTACATTATTATGTATACCAGGGCCGTAAAACCATAACCATATAACTATGTCTCTCGGGGGGGGGGGGGGGTTCTCTCGCCATGATCGGGGACCTATGATCATGACATGCCTGCATGGCATGATCAGCTCCCAATTGCCCCTCCTAGCTATAGGGAGCCAGCTTGCTCGCGAAAATGAGAGAATGATGAAAAATCAGGGTAAACCTGTAAACAAATCGGAACCAGCGCCCCCTCACTTATTATTTACTCCATGATTTGACCTAAATTTGCGTGCAATATGTAAATTTGTCTTGTAAACACAGACATGCGCGAATACGGTTCAGTCACGTACACCCATGGCCAGATAATGTACACAACTCTATGGTACACACATGGCCAAATTAGTAAACACAGCTCAGCTGATTCCTTCCCGCGGTACCCACCCGTACATTGTTTACAAGATTGGCGCTCGCGATACCAGTGCCTGCATTTACATGACATTCACGTGATAAGTGAATGGTAGGGTACCGTACCAATTAAGACTTGTAGTTCAACTTCATCTCTAGACGGCAGAACTTTTACTTGCATTTTTGGTATTTGCATGTTGATGATAAAGAGAAGACTTGAGTCAGAATAGGCTCTGTTGAAGCGTCGATGTCTGGGAAACAAAGGTAATTGATTTGGTGGTATAACGTACGGAGCTAGATCTACCTTTTAGTATGAGGCTTTTGAAGTTTTGCCGTGCCATATTTGATTGAGTGTTGATGCCAGCGACAGTGCAGTGTTGACTTGTCTGAATGAAGTGCAAGTGTGAAGACTGAACTGCAATTGAAAGTGCAAATGCTGTATGCGATCGATGCGATTACCCGTGATTGAATAAATCAGTTTAGTGACCAGTGTCACGACAATGAAATGACATGTCTTGTGAATGTGAGCTGTGTAAGTTGTGTGAACTGTGAAGTTGTATCAATAATAAAATAGTAAATTTTTATAGCACAATTAATGAATTATCTTGATTCTCGCCATATCGCACCAAGGCTAAGTTAAGGCGTTGCCGTTGGGCAACCCTCCGCACACAGAGCCGACTTGACCCGACCCGACTGGTTTTCAGTCAGGCTAGAGTTGGTTTTGCTCAGTCGTAGCCGATTCAACATGTTGAATCGGCCTTGAATGACCTCCGAAAAAACCTCCGAAAAACCGGAGTCCTAAGGCAGCACATACTGAGTTAATCAGGCTGAAAACCAGTCGGATCGGGTCGAGTCAGCTCTGTCTGCGCCGGGCATTACACACGATCATGAATCAGTCCGTGTACGCACACGGTCGACGTGCACTTTTTTACACAGCCACAGGCACAGAATCTCAGAATGGTATCTGGACATCGCTAGGGCATTCTCTACCAAAGTGTGCCCACGACTTGGCATGCACAACAAAAAGTGTAGTCAGTTCTTTTAGTCATGCAGTCGTTGGCATGCTTTGGTAGAGAATGCCGGGTTATTGCTTTTTATAAAGTTGACTTCCTACTACCAGCTCATTACGAGCTTATAGCTTAAAGTGTGTATACTGTGTTGGTAGCGAACGGCTGGCTTTCAGCCGCACAATCGTGATTTGTAAAATTACAAACTTACAAAGCTAGTCTAAATTTGGAGAATTAGCTATTTAACAAGTTAAAAATTAGACTTTCTAAAGAACAATTACAATATTTAAAACAAAACATTAACAAATATACCAGTAATAAGTAAGATATTGAGGGATTACCCTATTGAGTATTGACAACAAGATTTTCGCAATGCTCTTGGTAAGCTGAGTTGATGTTAACACAGGGCAACGTTCTCTGACACGTACATGTATGTTATGAACATAGCTCAGGTTTGCAGGCTTTTTCGCAGCGGTAGTCGTGGACAAGCTCAATGCACCTCCATACTTCTATAAAGCACCATGTGAAATAATTTGTGATATCCAGGCATCAGATTGAAAAAGTATAGCCCCCTAAAATAAAAAATTAATTCTATCCCCGGTAGTCTCATTTTACATTAATTTTGGGACATTATCATTGTAACTGGATAGTGCACAGTATCAATGATAATGTCCCCAAATTAAGTTAAAATGGGACTACTATCCGTTCCCCTGGGGTCTGTTTCATGAAAGGCTCTTAGCTAAGACCGTCTTAACTGATCTACGGACATACATATGGCATTTGTTCCGATCACAAAGGACAAGGTTGGAAGTATAATAGCAAAGACGCTTTCATGCAACACGTGCACTGTTGCTGTAAAAGTAAAAGTTTTACCAATGTTGTGTACGAACACATATTCAAGAGCCTTTCATGAAACGGGCCCCAGAACTAGGTCTATCAATCAGTCCCACCCCTGAAACTCAATGCTTCCTGTAGTCCCTCATACAAGAATGTGATACATTTTCTAAAGTATTTGCAAGAATTTGCAAACTTTTCTCACCCTAAAGAAACTGTTGCACAGTGGTCATAGACTCATAGGCCCGTATTCACAAAGGAGGTTTGTACAAACCCCGGTTTAAACCGCGGTTTACATCTATGGAATGCCAATTGTAAACCGATGGAGAGAGAATGTGTACCATCAACATTGTTAACAAGTAAGGAATTTACATTCTCTCTCCATCAGTTTACAATTGGCATTCCATAGATGTAAACCGCGGTTTGAACCGGGGGTTTGTACAAACCTCCTTTGTGAATACGGGCCATAGTATTTGTAGATGCTGTGTGAATGTCGTAGCCAGAGTCCATAACAGTCAAGGGACAAAAGGGGAGGGGTGAAAAACTTATGTCAGGCAGGGACAAAAAAGGGGATTAGGCTTCTTTCCAAGCTCATCTGAAGTCATAAAAATAGCACTCAAAAACTTGTGTAATGTTTACTTTATATGCAAATTTACCTGTACTCAAATTTATGATTTCTGGGAAGGAGGGGGGGGGGGGGGGGGGGGGGAAGGGGGTGATTGCTTAATTCCCCTTAGCCCCCCCATGTATTTTACATTATTAACACTTTTGTTGTATTGCAAGTAAAATAATTTCCTTTAAATAGTGACGCTGAAACAGTATGTACAGGCCCCTAAATTGGGGGTGGGGGGGGGGGGGGGGGGCCTAAATTGCCCTGAGCCCCCATGTCCTTTTTTTGCCAGTAAAATAATTTTCTATAAATAGTGGCCCTGAAACAAAGTATTTTAGTACAGGTCCCCCAAATTGTATAATTTCATTTCATCCAGAAGATTGTAAACTGCAACTTTGGATGATTGACATCAAAGAACATAATTTGTTCATACATATTTGATATATTTATTTATTTATTTCCACACCTTTTCAACATAATTATATACAAAGTACAAAGGTATGAACAAATATAAACAAAATCAAATATTGTATCATACAATGAACCAATGTATACAAAATACAAAATTCATCAAAATTAGATATCTTTATAACTTTGTTTTATCATAGATATAATGAATAAAACGGAACGTGCGGAAAGCAAAGCATGTGGGCCATACATACGAGTAGAGGTCCTGTTATCGATAGAGATAAGATAGTTCAAGAATTAATTTACATTTCCGAATTTAAAATTGTATAAATGTGTTGATGAGTGACAAATATCTGAAACAGGATGTGACGTTTGATAAACCACAACAATTTGTCAAAGATCAGTATTTAGTAATCTTGTTGTTAAAAGTGCAACCACAATTCTACATAATGATCACTAATCACTTAAACCTTCAGTGTAAATATTAAATGAACTCTTGAACTTATCAACTGAAGTTAAAGGGGACCACCAGGCAAAGAACAACACATTATTATATGTTTTGGTACCGTTTTGTGATATCAAATAGATACCCAACATTTTGCAAAGGGTTGTGTAATTCATAAACAAAGCAATTAATTTCCACCACTTACTGAACCACTGCTATTTCCTGGTTCCATACGGGCCAACCATTTGCGAGTGCGCCAGTGTTATTCACGCGCACGTTTGTAAACAATAGATTCCCGGGCGATTCGTTCGCTCTGCACACGTTGCAATTCACCGCACACATAGCAGTCTGCATAATTCAGACTGCATGAACGCATGCTTTAGAATGGTGATGCGTTTCCAATTATTTTTTCTTCTTTTCTGGAAACATATTTTTGTGAACTTGTTGATGGAATGGAATACTAAAGATGTTACCTTTCTTTAAAGGGATCTAGGAACTTTGTTGACATGTGCAAAAAGTGATGAATGGTTGATGCAATGTATATTGTTGTTATCTCATATGTACACAGGGTATTGTGTGAAAATTTCAAGTCAAATGGACATTGTATGGCCAAGTAATGAGCAAAAATGCAAAGTGATATTCAGTAACTCACTGCACTCACTTTGTACACGGAAGAAATACTTCAATCATACATATCTTTGTAACGAAAGGGAAATTTGAAAAACCGAAACCTGTCCCATGATTTTATTGTTAATACGAATACAACAAGGTATAAGGGAACCGCTAGAATTAAAATTTTATTTTGAGGATTTGGACAATGTTACTAAGTCCCTTTAATAAGAATATTATTTTTGGGTGGTGTTACCCTTTAATACAAGTTTGTATGTGATCTGGTGAAAATTCCCTGGTAATGAAATGAATGTCATATACGACAGAGAAATTATTGAAAATGCAACTGATATTTGCTAACTCATTGCACTAACTTTTGTACACAGTTGAAAGTCTTCCAGGATGACTTTTAATTCTGAACACTGCAATCATAAATATCTTTATAAAAAAAAAGAGAAATTCCAAAAACTGAAACCTGTTCCATGGTTCTATTGAATACAACCAGGTATGTGAGAACTGCTAGAGTTCTAAGTAAGTTTTGTGGATTTGGACAATGTTACTGATCCCTGCCCTGTTTTCAAAATTTTGTTAAAATTTGTTTACTTCTCACTAAGGCTGTTGACGAGTCACGGAAACCCGGGTCCTGCCGAAAAATGTCGAGTCCCGGGCGCAAAAATCGATACTCTATATCCCGAAAATAAAAGCAAAAGTCCCCTTTTTGAACGCCAGAGTTATCTGCCCACTCTCATTTCCTTTTCTTTCCTTTTCCCCTCTTTGAATGCCTGAGTTATCTGCCCACTCCCACTCTGTAATGACAATTAATGATATGCTAGTTATCATTCAGTTCATTATAAACTCGCGTGACATGCCGATAGCGAAATCAACAAATGGGTAAATTTTGGGTAGGCCTACCCGTGACTCGCCCGAAAAATTATCGCGAGTCCCGGAGGGAAATACTCCCGAAATCGACACCACTACTTCTCACATTCATTTTAAAAGTGTTTTATAGTATTTTGCCCCTTTAAGCCTTGTTTAATCGTACAACCGATTAATTGCTTGTACATGTACAATCAATTGATCAATCGTACAATTAATTGTGAATCTTTCTGTTACGGGGCCCAAATATGGTCTCACACTAATGACCTACATCTATTATATTAATACAGTAAGCTTCAACCTGGGATTTAGGGTCCCAGTCGGGCGCGCCTCCCCCCGAGATTTTGGCGACTCCCCGACCGTCGGAATCGAAGGGTATACGTTTTGCGGAGGACGTAGAGGCATTCTCGAGTCGCCCCCGCCCCGTGGCCGTCGTCCAGATCGAAGAAAAGGGAGCCTGCACAATGTTCATTGCCTATTTAATCCGCCGAGCATTGACTAACGATTTACCGCCTTAAGTTTGTTTGGAAGAATATAAAACGGAGTCGATAAAGCGAGTATTATATTGAGAAAGCGTTTTGAATTTTACACGTTGCGAAACTACCCGGGTTTTGATAAATGTCAATATTTATATTACGCGGATGGTATTGTAATGATCGCTATTGCTGTTTGGCATCATGTTTGCAAGGGAATCGACGACAAATGACGACAACTTCAATTTAGCTGCGCTTATACCACTCAGGCAGTAGCTCCGTGCCTGTACAAATGTGTACACGTCAACGGAGTCATCTTAATCACCCCCACCGTACCGGAGTTTGTTTGCACAGCTCACAGCTCACTGACCTGCTGACCATCGACTCTGGTCACTCACTTTCTCATTCGCTCTACCGTACACGATTCTACAATTGCGCCCACTTGTGGTAAGATGTATTAAGCCAGCCACGAAGCTACCAGTACCAGAGAAGACGCCGGGGGTGGAGGGGGGGGGGGGGGGGGGGGGTGGTAGAATGGATGGGGGGGGGGGGGGGGGGGGTAGAATGGATGGGGGAGGTATCTGCTCATTTATTATGCAATGCATGTATAGACGGCTACTATTCCCTTCAAAGGAATATATCATCAGGTTTCACAAGAATATGAAAAAATGTATACGCGGGAGAACTTAGTTTGGATATGAAGCGTTTAGGGGACACGAGGTTATGTGTCATGCAGGCAATTGTAGTCGTGGGAGGGGGAGTGGGGGCAGCGGCGAAGCTTATTTATTAGCAAGAACACGAACCTATACTGTGTCTAATTTAATACAAGCGGAACAAATCATGGACCATATCAAATATGGGGGATAACTGAATAACTTTGCATGGGTACTAAACCATCATGATTTTGTTATACATTGGCCGGATGTATCATTGGACGGGGCCCCGACGGGTTGTGTGGCAGGATTGAGTTGCCGGAGTCTATTTTGTCTTACTATTTAAATGATGACTATAGGAATAAAGTTTTGAAGTGTCGTTATGTCATCATCGCCTTTCTCTCACAAAAAACCCGCGGATTTCCACGGGTACAGCTAGTATTTTATGATTAGTCTAATGCTGATTGTTGACCTACATTGTAAATGATTGAAATTTAGAAAAAAATGGCAACCTTTTTCAGTTGATAAAAAAACCTTGAGTTTCCATTAAAAAAAAAAAGTGTTTACAAGTTTTGAAATGACCAGTTAATTTTTCGGTTCAAGAATGTAGGGCAGTTACCAGAACTGTACATTGTGTAACTTATTTGTAGTCGAAGGAGGCATGAGCTTTCAACCCTACCAGTTCAAAAAATGACAATCAGAAATTCAGAATAATTTTGCATAAAAATCTTGAACTTAATTACCCTTTTACAGTGTACGAAGGTCTATTTTAAGTA
>JBAMJV010004735.1:0-35432 GCA_037951105.1 Echinarachnius parma
ACGTAACCCAACATTTCGTAGATTTGGGTGACCTGTTTCACAAAAGGTACAGAACCTGAACGTGACACTTCGTAGATTTGGGTGACCTGTTTCACAAAAGGTACAAAACCTTCACGTGACGTGAACGTGAACGTGACGTGACTGTTCGTACCAAGCCCAAAAGCGGCGGTTTCAAAACAATATTATTACACACGTTTCCATGGTGCCAGTCCAAAACATTTTCATAGTCAGATCAATTTTCATAATCACCTTCATCATCAATCACTTTTGAATAATACGAACTACGCATCGCTTTAAAGCAATTCTTTAGACATGTTAGAAGCGGTATCAATTTGCCTAATAGGATGCACCATAAATATTTTATTTCGTGCGTACACGGCACATGGTACACGGCACACACGGGTGTAGGGGCACATTTTCTCGGGGGGGGGGGGGGGGGGGGGCTAACATCTTTTGCCCGAATAATTATCCTTCCCGTTTTGCACCTGACAAGCAACAAAACAAAAACAAAAACAAGGTCTTCGCCTCTTTGTTGCCCCAAAATCGTATGTTTTTGAACGTTTCGTCCAGATAATTTCTAACGATTTTGCTTCGAAAATTAAGTTATGTTGCCCGAAAAAAACATGACTTTGCCCAAATGTAACACGAGTTTGGCCGAATACGATATGAGTTTGCCCGAATATGCCATTATTTTGCCCGAATATGACATGTTTTGCCAGAATTTGAGTTGCTTTTTTCCCGAATAAAATCGTTTTCAAAACACCGGGGGGGGGGGGTGCTTCAGCCCCCAACCCCCGCCTCATAAGCCTCCTACGCATAATTATGACCCGGCACTTTTTGTTAATAATACTAATTATAACGATGCTTTTAAGTCAAGGATTACAATCATATAACTGGTGTTTACGTGCAAATTGCACCATAACACTAATCGGCTTTCGGCAGCAACGTTATAGCAGCCAACAAAATTACTGTAGTTTGGGAAATTGTTTGGAAGAAAACTTTTATTTTCAACAAATTCATTATAATGTCTTCATCTTGTTAAGTGATATCGAAGAAAGGAAGATGACGTCAATCATTAACTTGGTAATGTTTCATACTTGCTTTTTCTATAACATGTAATAATGATAATATTTTCGATTTATATAGCGCCTAATACGATTGATAATCATCTCTAAGAGCTTTTCAATGATATTATCGCCCCAGTTATCGGTTGCATACTGCAATCAATCCAGCACACAAAGTGCACGTTTTCCACTCCATGGGGAGCATTCCAGCCAGGCAATTATAGGTGCACACGTTGCTAAGGAACTACGTTCTATCCTTTCGGGTATCCTTTTAGAGAGCAGCAAATGTGGATATACTTTCTTGCTGAAGGAAAAACGCGGTGGGCATACTATGGGTTCGAACTCGGGACCTCCATTGACCCAGCCCGACTTTTTTCGGGACCAGTCCAGGGCCCCGTTGCAGAAAGAGATACAATCGATTGTAAGTTACGATTGATCGTAAGTCAGAAAATTTACGCGTTTCAACCAATCAGATTTGCGCATCTAGCACACGTGATCTGACTTACGATTAATTGCAACTTACAATCGATGTTTAATTAATTACAATTTTGAATATTCAAATTGTTGACGAATATGGGGGAAAATTGTGATTTTCATCTAAAATCAAGAGAAATTACAGGATTTCTTCAGGTTTTCTGTAAAAATACTTTCAAGTGATGTAATTCATCATATCCATGTTTTTTATGGTGAAAAAAAATATCACTAATTTGCATAAATTATGCAAATATGCAAATTAGTATTCCCGGATTTACGCACATTGTTTTCATTCTTATGTATTTTATTGTTTTTATTGTTTTTTTGTTTTGTTTTTTGGGGAAGAATTTATTTCTGAAGTGTATGAATTAAACTAATAACAAAGAAATAATCCAAATTATAATTCAATGTAACAATTATAACAGATTTGGAGTTAACATGGCAATTATCGACCACTAAAATCAGTTCTACATGTCCGACCGGGGTGAATTATATATCAAAACATGCGGGAGACTTGAGAGAAAAAAGTCATGAAGTTTGAACGTGAAATTCCAATCGGTCTAGATGCACGTCGAAAAAAAACGACAGGGGGGGGGGGGCAAAATGGCCCCCCCCCCCCTAATGGGATTAGGGTTAATGGATCACTTTACTCTTCGCTTCGTGGTTGTCCTTACAGGTGGTTCTAATACTGTTCGTATTGCTGATAAACAACAACCCCGCGACTTGTGAGCCGCAATGTATTCAAGGTATGTTGCATAAGGAGTAGTCTGTGACATTTGCTCCGCAAAGAAATGCGCCATGTTTTTTTTATTTATTTTTTTACAAACAAACAGCGATTTCTAATTAGCCCCCACAATAACGTTTTGAATTAATCGGTGGCAATTCCGGGTAAACATGACTGGCACATAAAGCCCTCTGCAGACAGAGCCGACTCGACCTGATCCGACTGGTTTCAATCAGGCTAGAGTCGGGCCCGGTCGGACGGAGCCGATTCATCGTGTTGAATCGGCCCCGACTTGCATCCGACTGTCTCTCGACTGGCAACATGTGTGTCGCGAAGCACTGAAAACTGCGCCGATCCGACTGAAAACCAGTCGGATTGGGTCGAGTCGGCTCTGTCTGCAGATGGCTTTAGGGTGACAACTGATTCGATGAATTATCGCTACGTTATCGCTTTGTTTACAGTAATATGAGCATTGAAAGTAAGGGTACGGTTTATGATCTAGTATATTTCCTTCGTCGGGGCGAGAATCTCTTGACTAACAATTAAATTGTGTTTTAGATTCAGCGGTGGTCGACACGCCATGGACTCCTTGGTATACATCCATGGATTCTCTCAACGGGAGTGGAGAGATGGAGAATATGACTGACGTAAGCTCATTGTGTTGTATTTCACTCCATTTCATTTCATTCACTTAAATTTTTCATTTAATTTCAGTTGTTTTAATTCTATTTAAATTTGTTTCATTTCATTTAAATTCAGTTTATTTAAATTTGTTTAATTTCATTTAAATTTCATTAAATTTCATTTCGTTTCATCTTAAATTTCAAATTGTTTCTTTAATTTCTTTTAATTTCAATACATTTGTTTCATTTCAATCAATTTCTTTAATTAAATTTCAATATCAAGTATGTCCATAATCAAGGGGGCTTTTGGAAAAAAAATTAAAAACACATTTCGTTCTTAATAGCCATAATAATAGCCAAACAACAAAGTACGATAATAGCTTCAAGCGATTTTAGTTGAATTTTAGAAAGTAAATGGATTACTTTGGTATATTATGGATCCTTCAAAACCTCTATGACATGTAATAATAAGTCTACATTGGTTTGTCATTATTACCAAGTTTGTTTTTTCTTCATTATTTTGTCATTGAAGTTTTGCGCCACCCACGTTACTGCGACAGAATGCCGGGCCATGTACTATCGCAGTGACGTCACAGAAACGGGGCTCGTTTACACGTGGCCGTGCGAGGACGGTCGGCTGTGGTGTGAAAACGCGCAGCAAGAACAAGACGAACGGTGCGTGGATATGGAGATGAGAATAACGTGTGCGAACGACGCCGGTGAGTAACTTTGAACAATAAAGACGCGTTCATGATTAAAACAAAATATCTCTTCAAATACATAGGAAACAAAACACAAAAATCATATAAATGAAAGAAAGAAAAAATAGTAATTAGTAAATACAATAATATGTGATGATCCTTCCCAGAAAGATTTTTCAATGCTCGGCCGGTGTGAGCGCATAATCTGTCTGGGCGGATAGCCTGTCCCACCCTAATGGCAATATCGTGTATTAGGCCCCACCACTGCTATACTGTATACACTTATGTAGCCAATAAATCTAACTTATAGCCACTAAATCTGACCTATAGCCACTAAATCTGACCTATAGCCACTAAATCTGACCTATAGCCACTAATCTGACCTATAGCCACCAAATTAGGGTTATGGTTAGGGTTAGGGTTTAGGGTGAGGGTGGGACAGGCTATCCGCCCAGACAGATTATGCGCTGACACCGGCTCGAAGCTGCAGTTCTAACGACCACAATTAAAGCCTTGTGTCTCATTTTTCTTTGCTTATTTTTTAAGAGGTGGTCAACGATACAAAACACCGTGACTCACTTCACAGTCAATTAATAGTTTGTTTCCTGTGTCTCCATAAATACTCTGCATGATATTGCGCAGGCTCCTTGTGAACTGTATTATAACTAATTGAATGATGATTAAAGGGATCTAGTAACTTTGTTGACATGTGCTAAAAGTGATGATTAGTTGTATATTGTTGTTATCTGATATGTCCACTGGGTGTTGTGTGAACATTTCAAGTTAAATGGACGTTACATGGCCGAGTAATGAGCAAAAATGCAAAGTGATGTTCACCAACTCATTGCACTCACTTTGTACACGGTCGCGGTCCAGTGGATAATTTAACATCTGAACACTTCAATCGTAAATATCTTTTTAACGAAAGGGACATTTGAAAAACCGAAACCTGTCCCATGCTTTTATTGCTAATACGAATACAACAAGGTATGAGGTAAACGTTAGAATTCAAATTGGATTTTGAGGATTTGGACAATGTTACTAAGTCCCTTTAATCGCTCTCTTCCCTTTTCCTAATTCGAGTACATTTAAACGAAATTATGCATGTTTGTTTTGACCAATATAGGCAGTTTATGCGACTTAGATTCACACTTTATGAAATCAACAGTCGCTGATATGAAGCAAGGAAGGAAGGAAGGAAGGAAGGAAGGAAGGAAGGAAGGAAGGAAGGAAGGAAGGAAGGAAGGAAGGAAGGAAGGAAGGAAGGAAGAAAGAAAGAAAGAAAGAAAGAAAGAAAGAAAGAAAGAAAGAAAGAAAGAAAGAAAGAAAGAAAGAAAGAAAGAAAGAAAGAAAGAAAGAAAGAAAGAAAGAAAGAAAGAAAGAAAAGTAGAAAGAAAGAACGGAAGGAGGAAGGATGGAAGGACGTCAATCATTCGTCATTACCATATTTTGTTTTCCCCCCAAATCATTAAACATTCTATTTCCTTGCGTAGAAACTATCCCGAGGCCAGATCACCGTTGGATGATGAGCGAGCGAGATGGAGGTGGGCGGGGGTTGGCGAATGAGCCTTGGGACTGCAGTGACTACGCGCTTGTTCAGACGATCCTACCCGTACAGGGAAACATTGTTGGTCGCGTCAAGGGGTATGTTGCAGAACGTTTAGCTTCCCACAAATGTATAACCGCCTAACATATTATGAACAGGGTGTTTAAGAAATGGTTGATGAGCGCGCGAGCGACATGGAGGCGGGCGTGGGTTGGCGAACTTGGGACTGCAATGACGACGCGCTTGATCAGACGATTATACCCGTTCAGCTGCAGGGAAACATAGTTGGTCGCGTCAAGGGGTGTGTTGAAGAACGTTTAATTAGCTTCCCCAAATGGGGTTTAAAAATATCAAATCTTCAATTCTTAAAGTTATGTATATATTGCAACATTAACATTATCAGACTAAGAAAAAAAAAACAACTGTGAACCCCAATCATAGGAGACTCGATAACTTCCCCGGTAAAATTCTTTGAAAATCGAATACGTGGGCAAAATAATATTGGGAGTGAGACTACGCACCCGTGCAGGCAAAATAATAAGGTTAGAAAAAACATCCAGCTCAGAAAGGGTTCAATTCACCGTAATAATTTTGCAATCCGCAACCCTTTCCCGCTAACGACAAGGCCGATGTTGTTTTCTAATTAGCAAACTTTCTAAAAAAAACTATCCGCTGAACCTGCGTGTTCTCTACTAGATGTCGCAATCCCCATATAATTAACACAGCTATAGGGCCCACAAGGTTCGCGTAGACATTGTGTAAAATGATAACATGTTTTTTGTGTTTTTATCATTCTGGGCTAGTCGCCGTTAATGTTTTGTTAATTTTGTTGTTATTATATCGTTAGAGACGGACTGAAGACAACAGATGCGCCCCAGTCCCACGATGACCTGTGCGGCTTGCAGACCAACGGACTGAGCAACGTAGCCTTCGCGCCATTCGTTCGCAACTGCATCACAGACGCATCGTGCTGTGACCCCGCTGGTGTAACGGTCACGATGTGGCTTTACAACGACGAATCTGTCTCTGGGTCTGGGACCACTCCTATCCACGTGTTTCAGTCTCCATCTCTTCTAGCTACCCTCCAGAACGGACGACTAGTCTCGCGGTACGTGCGTCTCGGCCGAATCTGGTCATCGAGTGCGTTCATGCCCCAGGGCTGGTGGACTCACGTGGTCTTCACATTCAACGAAACGGCTGGTTTGAACATCTTCTTGAACGGCGAGTTTGCGACAATATCTGATGACGTCACAGCGCCGTCATGGAGCATACCAGGCTCTAGCAACATGGAACTTGAGGATGTCACCTTTAAGGTGTTTTTGACCGAAGATCCGACCAACGCGCTGACGTCATCGGACATTCGACCAGTCAGGATGACGGATCTGGGTATCTATTACAGCGCTTTGGATTCGAATACTATCAGGCAGATCTACGTCAACAAGCAACACGGTGAGGGTTCATGCCCGGTCACATATCATCGGATATATAGCGTAAACGGAAGCCAGACGAAAAGAAAATTTGCGAACTAAAATTATCCGGTGGTGAAAGTCGTCTCCATTGCTTCATGCACAAAACATTTCGCCGGATAGAACAACGTGCATCGCCTGACAAGGAACGGACAATAACGCATACGAACGGAGATTAACGGTTTGAAAGTGTTACTTCCGTCGGGCATCCGTTTACGCTATCCGGTGATATGTGACCAGGCCTTTACAGTGGTGTAGCGTGGTCGGACTGATTGGAGGGGCGTGTAAATGTTTAGGGTGGCGGCACACAGTCATGTATTTCTCTATTTGCCACAGCTTTTCTCTTTTGTTTTAATTATTGTCGTCAATTATTGGGCACAGGTGGGGAGGGGGGGGGGGGGAGGGGGGGAGTGCTACGCCACTGACTATCTTCATAATTGTCGTCATATCCATTTCATAATGATTTTTGTCCAATTAATTTGTATGGGAACCTCCAGTTCACCACCTAACCATTCTTTTAGCAAATTAAAATTGAAATATTTAGGAGGATACGAGCTACTGACTCTGCGCACACGTGACGCTTTAGGCAATGCACCGTGAAGTCTGAGTTTCGCTTGATAAGTTTTCCTACCCACAGAAAAAAAAATGAACAGGCTCTAGCATATAATATATGCGAATATTATTCGTTTCGCACTCGCCGGTTTATCAACTCATTTGAAATCTGTTATTGACCTATTCTATTTTCCAGAAGTTCCACCAAAGGTTCTACGCATGCGCGTTACCTACCCCGAACCAGACGAGGCGGAAGTCAGCCGTTTCTATGGAGACGACGCCGTTGTGCCAGCGAGGTACGTCAAGCTGGAATGTCTGATTCGCACGACCACTCCTGTTGCCCCCAACGTTCGGTTCATGTACAGCCTAGACAACGTTGCGTACGAGCCAGTTATGATCGATCATCGCTGCATCGAACTGAGGCCGATGGAACCGGTCAACGGATATCAAACAATCGGTACACGTCGTATACATGGGCGCAGGGGAACATTATTTCCTGGGGGGGGGGGGGGGGGGGGGGTCTTTTGCCCAAATATCGTCTTCCCCAATTTCTCCTGACAAGCCCCCCCCCCCCCCCAAAAAAAAAAAGACAAAAGAAAAAGGTTATTACAATTTAACCACCTGTGAATGAAATTTCACGAATATGATAAGAGTTTGCCCGAATGTGACATGCTTTTGCCCGAAAAAATATGAGTTTGCCCGAATGCGATAATGATTTTCCCGAATGTAACAAGCCCGAATGATGGGTGCTTTTTGCCCGAATATGATGGCCATTTTTAAAACTCGGGGGGGGGGGGGCTGCAGTTTCTCCAGACCCCCACCTCCTACGCCCATGCATGGTCGTACATGTAATTCATTAATTGCCGCTGTTTTTAAAACGATTTGTAATGGTTGGTTTTAATCAAATCCCTACTAGTCGATATTGCAATCTCCATTGAGTTATTACATAAAGAACATGTATCAGCTATGGGTTAATCTTGCTTATAAAGTAACACCTAATCGTATAATTTGTTTGTTGTAACCATGCCAGTCGCATGATAATAGTCACAATACCGAATAAAGCTGTGTGTGGAGAGCAGAAGTTCGAGCCGCTTCGGGTGGGGTTTACAGGGAGCGTTAAAGGGTACCACCACCCAAAAATAATATTCTTATTAAAGAAAGGTAACATCTTTAGTATTCCATTCCATCAACAAGTTCACAGAAATATGTTTCCAGAAAAAGAAAAACAAATTGGAAACGCATCACCATTCTAAAGCATGCGTTCATGCGGTCTGAATATTACGCAGACTGCTATGTGTGCGGTGAATTGCAACGTGTGCAGAGTGAACGAATCGCCCGGGAATCTATTGTTTACAAACGTGCACGTGAATAGCATTGGCGCACTCGCAAATGGTTGGCCCGTATGGAACCAGGAAATAGCAGTGGTTCCGTAAGTGGTGGAAATTAATTGCTTTGTTTATGAATTACACAACCCTTTGCAAAATGTTGGGTATCTACTTGATATCACAAAACGGTACCAAAACATATGATAATGTGTTGTTCTTTGCCTGGTGGTCCCCTTTAATCACCCGAGAAGCTGTATGACTTTTTTTTTCTATTCACAGCCCTCAAAGTAAAACTAGCGGCTTACAAGCAAGCAAGCACGCAAACAAACAAATACATTAATAAATAAATTGCCAGGCCTGAGGAGGGAGGGGGACGGCTGGGCCAGGAGTCAGCCCTCGCTGGGAAGATGGGGGTGGGGCGCTCGGACCCCGGAGTCCGCCCCTCACCGGGGGGGGGGGGGGGGGCTCGGGATCAGGAGTCCGCCCTTGCTAAATACGCCACTTTTCTTGTCCCATACTGCTCCACCTTACTGCTTGACTGTGGGCCAACACATTTCAAATACAAATTTTAAAAACAGTGAATAAAAGCACCCCTCCTATCCCCCACATTAATGGTACTATACCATTGCTTCCTCTGTTATGTGTCGTATGCATTTACCTAGATACAATGCGTGGCCAGCAATGATGCATTCTTTATGTCCTCTGTAAGACCAGGAAATTGTATGGCATGTATTAACATGGTAATTATTCCGAGTAACATGGTAAGGCCAAAACAAATAAATTGTTGGATTGGCGTAACCCGCCCAACCCTAAAAATACCGCCGACCCTAAAGGTTTTTTCTTATTTTTTTATTTTTTTTTTATAAAAAAAAAAAAAATGCGATATGTGTTATTTATGTGTTATACGGTATGTGTGTTTTTGTGTATTTGTGCGAATCCTGAAAAAAAAAAAAAGAAAAACAGAAAAAACCCTACCTACCTACCCTAATGTTTGGTTGCCCGTTACTCCAACTCCAACAATTTATTTGTTTTGGCCTAATTCTGCCTAGTTTGACCATTGTAGATGTAATATTGCGCCCTGCCATCTGCCCCCCCCCCCCCCCCCCCCAATAATGACAAACGCAATAACAAGCAAACATCACTCACAAAAGGAAAGAATTTGTGGCCAAAAGCGTGCCCTGAATAATGTGTGTGCCCCCAATTTGTCCGGTCACGCTACATCACTGCCTCTGCCACTGCATATGTCAGTTGCAAATTATTCACGCGTGGAGCTGCGCTACAAGATCAAATTAATGAAATGGATTTGATGTAGGGCTAATCAATCAAATGATACATTCATTATATTCGCCATGAAAAAGCGTCAAATAACCTTTTTATTTTCGTTCATCGATCGTAACTTGCATAACGGCACAAAATGACATTTTATGCCCGCATTGTCTAGAGGAAACTAGAGAGATCCTGAAATGGATATATGGGGGTTGCAAGAACCGAGTTAAAGGAACTGAAGAATACAACGTACTTTGGCACTTATTCCATAGTTGATGACTTGTAAAATAGGTCTGCCGAAAAAATCCATGAAAATAAACACAGTAGCGATTTTATGCTATTTTTCTCATGCCAAATCTCACTTAGCAGCCATTTTACGCCCCGCCCACATTTAGGGTCCAGAATCGGCAGCGTGATTGACATTGTGATTGACAATTCATTTGCTTACGTCATCTACAGAATTGTATTCTTTGGCCCGTTCTTTTGATGACGTCACATTTTGGCGATTTAATAGGGGCGTTCCCAGGACAATTAGAAATTTACTAATTACCCCAAAATTGATTGATTTCATGGGAAATTACTGCCAAATTCATTTTCTTGAGGAAAAAATACTTATAGAGAGCCTTATTGTGAAAATTAGGCCATCTAGACGATGTAGTTCCTTTAACTAACCCATTGCCTCCGCAAACCTGGTAGGCCCCTTATGAGCTTGATATGAAGAACTAAGTTCCAAAAGGCGCTAAATCCATTTTCAGTGAATATGTAATCAGCGATATCAGTACATTTATGTACGCTACGTGGCTATCTACAAAACCACATTATATTTAAGACAGAATTACACAATCAAAATCAAAATATGGAACGTTCCATTTTCATATTGTCATAGAAATGTGTACAAAGTAAGACAGAGAAACCTGCTTTTCTCAAAAGTTGAAAACGTGGATTAAGCGCCTTTTTTAATTAAGCTCTTATATAAATTGCATAGTCTAGTAGTTCAGGTTAACTTATTTCCATCATTCTATTTGATGAATAGTAGATTAAACATTTGGAATTACACTGAGGGAAAGAGCTTATATCTTACTATATACTAATTTTTAAAATCTCTAGAAATGTAATTTACATTTAACGCCTACTTTTTATCACATTGTCATAGTTGCACTGAACATCTACGGAACGTGTAATTCGACAAACGCCTTCCCAGAGTTCTACACGTGTGACGTCATGTCCGCCCGTCCGCTCAGTGTGTATGGCTATCCGCCTCTTCGAGTCAACAATGTTTTCAAACGTAATTGAAACTTCATTTTATTCCCCCCCCCCCCCCACCCCTCACATTTTTAACAAAGTATCGAACGTAGTAAATAAACAATCGTGAATATTTTGACGGTTTCCCTCAAGATTGTTTTATTTAGACATACTGCAGCTTAAAGGGTAGTGTTGAGTATTGGTATTTCCCGAAGTGCCCCCGATATTTTTTTTGTGAGATAATGAAAAACTGACTGTCAAATTCGAAAGAACATACAATTTGAATGACAGAATAAACTTAATTTGATCAAAATCGGGTCAGAAACGGTTGAAATATCCATAAATATATTTGTATTCAAAATGTTCTTCACCGGCAATCACCGGGCGATATTTAGACTTTTTTTTGTTTAAATAAAAAAAATGCACGAAGACTACTTTGAAAAAAATCAGAATAGGTTTTTAAAAAGTCGTTGATGATATCTCTATTGAATTTTAACAAACATTAAATGCACAATTTTGTATGAAAAAAGGCTAAAACCAATGATTTTTTAAATAGCGCCCTTCTGAGTTCTAACGGCTCTTTTTGAATGATAACAGGGGTTTTACTTAGTGTTTGTAATTGTGTATACTTTTCGAGCATGGTGAAGTTATAACTATTACTTTGTACCGTAATGGTGCCAGGTTTTGGTTACTAAAGTTAAGTTTGACCAATACTCAACTATCCCTTTAAATGTATTGTTCTTCACTTCACACAATTATGGGTTCTAGTCTCAAGTATTGATTAATTATTGCTTTACCTTTTTATTTCAACACGATTGAAATCAAAAAGTCACATTATTGTTTTTCATTGAATAACTACAAATTAAATGTACAGCATTTAAAAAGTAAAACAAAACTTCAAATGTGAAAAAAGGAGTCGAGTAACACGATTTCAATCATGTACAAGGGAGAAAATTTAACAACACTGTTGAAAAGGGTAAATTCAAATTTGAAAGGAAATCTTATGGAAATTTTGAAAGAAAAATGAGCAAAGAAAAATAGGGGTTTTCTCGGATTCAAACCTTAGACCTCCGGGGTGCTAGACCGACGCTCTACCAGCTTAGCTATATTAAGCCTTTATGCAGTGTTCGTCACTGAAACCCTTTAGTTTTCAATGCTCGTGTTGTTCAGAAACTATTATAAACCAGACACAAACCCCGAAGGATGATTTCTATTCCGACAGCTCAAGTGGTAAAGAACCGTTCTAGCAATCCGGACGTCAGGGGTTCAAATCCTAATGGAGAAACCCCATTGTCGTTGCCCATTTTCATTTAATGTTATATTATATACTATTTCCCTATTTTTGAAATGAAAAAACCAACAATGATAACGTTGTCTGTTTGAATTTGTTTGCATCTGAAGATGACGACCCTACCACAACCATGACAACGCCTGCTGCCAAACCAACAACGCAGGAGCCCCCTCTTCTGAGTATGAGAGCTCTTAAGGACAGTGAGTATCTAATCAGTTTGTAATGTATCGAGATTTATGTAGCGAATAGGCATGATAGGATAAGAAAGGTTTTTTTTCACGTAGTACTGTTAGTAATGTATAAAAGTTTATTTTGATTACGTTGTTGTATTAATTATGACAATGCATGTACAATGAACTTAACTTTTGTACAAATTCATCATCATGTTTTATTTGCCATATCATTTTGATTTGAAAATAATTTCTTCTGGGATTATTGATAAATTATGACGGACAAAATGAAATTAAAAAAGAGTTGACATGTGATATTCGATTTTGATCGTATACCGCAACAGGCCTGAACTTGGTGCCCATTGCTTTCGTGGTCGTTGGGTTCTAGTAAGGGTGAGGATAAGGGTTAATATGTTATGGTTATGTTTCAATATTGTTTAACGACGGTCAAAAGAAAGGGGATTGACATTGACTGTAATTTGATTTTGGTTGTTCCCCATTTACACTGTTAAAACGCTGTGTAAAAATGGTTGTTAAATCTTTTCATACAACTTTAGGTGTAGCATGATAAGTTGTATGAAGAAGGGTTGCGTGAAGTGGCCATTGTTCAATCGTTGATGAAATGTGTTAAATCACGTGATAGTTTCGACCGCAAAATCACCGCGTCAAAACCTCTTTTGTCCCTTCGCAAACCAAGCGAACCGAGATAGCGCAGTCGATAGTGCAGTGAGATTTATAACCCAAAGACCCACGGTTCGAATCCTATACCCTTGCCGGGTTTACATCTTGTTTTGTATTTGCTATTTCAACAACGGGATTGTTGAAATTTATTCTAAACAACAGCTGTAGAACAAATTAAAACAACAGTTGTGTAAACTTTAAACTGCTGAGGTTGTTGAATGTTTTCAACAACAGTTTGATGTTTCATAATTATGTCAAACAGCGGTTGTTGAAAAATGTCAACAAGTTGTTGAATTTGTTTACACAGCGTTTTAGCAGTGTATACCTGAACTACTTGGTGCCTATTGCAATCGTGGTCGTGGGGTTCGGGTTAGCTAGGGTTCGGGTTATCATTATTTGGTTAGAGTCAGTAAGGGTTAGGATTAAGTTTAGGGTTAGGATTAAGTTTAGGGTTAGGATTAAGTTTAGGGTTAGGGTTAGGGTTCGGGTTCAAAGCTATTGATTTATGGCGGACAAAAGAAAGGGGGATTGGCATGTAATAATATTTGATTCTTGATTATACCCCGACAGACCTGAACTACGTGGTGCCCATTGTGATCGTGGTCGTGGGGTTCGGGATACCCTTCATATTATCTTGCTACTATCTCTGCAGGAAGAAGTAAGTAATCTTTTATTGTTATCAATGTTATAGTTATGATTGCTTAGTGCCATATTGCGAACGCCTTGCGGCGGGGGAGGAGGGGGGGGGGGGGGCGGGGGTGTTTCGCAAAGTGTTTTACGTTGAACTTAAATGTAGTTATGGAAAGCCATTTGTAGAAATCAAATAAAACAGTTTTAAAGAGGAAAAGTGTACATATTTGAGACTTGTGATGAGTTTTACATCATAGTAGAACATAGTATTGCTTTTAAACAAAAATGTAATGTTGTATTAAAAAAGTAATGTATACATTTGACATGAGAAATAATGGCTCTCCATTATTTCAAGTCCCACTTATGATTTAAGTTCAACTACGGATCTTTGTGAAACACCCCCCCCCCCCCCCCCCGACTCCAGCTGTTTTTTGAATGAAAACAGCTCTGTGTAGCCTAGCCGTTTATATGTTTTCTACCATCCAAGCATAATTGAATTATAACTGTTAGTTTTTAATGATAACTGACAAGTTATAGTTACTGTACGATCCCTTTAATTGATCACTTTCAAACCTAATACTGTATAAATGTAAACCATGTTGCCCATTTCATATTCCTTTTTGCAGGCCTCGGCTAGATGATAATGCGGAGGGAAAGTTGGTCGGCTGAACTCTGAAGGATGAACCCAGTCTCGTTTCAGACGCAAAGTCGTCACAAACCGTTCATAATACTAATAAGTACAATTATATTAGTTCCAAATACGTTAAATCTACTTTCCATACAAATTGATTTAACAATATCAGTACATTAATAAGCTACGTATCTATAAATCAAAATTTTAGGACAAATAACGCAATCAATATCAAAATATGGATCGTTCCATTTGTATATTCCCTTAGGCATGTGTACAACATTGGGCAAAGTGACCTGCCTTTCTCAAAACTCGAAAAAGTGGATTTAGCGCCTTTTGTAATTCAGTTCTTCAACTATATAATGCCTGTAATTATACGATGCCTTCTCAGTTATACAATTTTGTAATGCAATTTCGTAATTAAGGAATAATTCCCACATGCCCTATATACAAGCATATATTTGTTTTCATTTAAAAAAAATGATTTTCCCACTTTTGTTCCTAGTTGTAACACATTTTACATTTGTTGTTGTTATGCAAAAAAAAAATGAACAACTGAACTCGGTCAAAAACATGTAACGTTAAATGTAAATATAATCATTTTAGGCCAAGATAATGTCATTTTCATGGTACAATTATAATGGGTCATGTATGGGGTACATTATTATGATTTTGGGGCCACCAAAATGGGCGAGGACCGTTTGTTTCGCTTGTCAGCTGAAACACATGCCCCCCTCATGAAATGCTATCGGCCCCCGGTACCCCCTCCCCCCCCCCCCCCCCCCCCCCTCCACTTAAATCCTCTGCGTTGATTGTATTTTCCGAGATAAAATGTATGATATAGATTAAATTAAGAACATAATTTTATTGTGTTCTTTAATTAAATGGTAATCTATTACTGCTAGTTAACACTTCATCTTCATGAATATAGTAAATAATTATTCGACACAATGAGTGTCTTATGCCCTAGACGTATTTACACTTTACTTTTGATTAAATTTGTTCATTAATATTTATCATGATTATTTAATTTGCAATAATAAATTCTATAGGATAGGAATGTATGTATATGCATACTCGTGTTATCACTCAACTTCTTTTATCAGTATGTGCAAACAATATTGTGCATCTACTGTTACTACTACGTCTGGATTGTACAGACTACTTCAATGTATGAGTGTTTTGCTGTGTACAATAATATATTTATTCGCATAAAGAGTTCAAGTAATGTTTCTTCAACCAAGTATGTAGTAATAACATTGGTCGGTACAAAGTTTATCTACTCTTTACATCCACTGATTGACGTGTGAAACCAGTGTCATAATTATGGCCAGGTAATGAGCCACGATGCAAAGTAATATAATATTTGCTGACCCTTGCTTATGCTCTGTACACAGTTGAAATAATCCAATTAAATCAGTTACTGTATATTATCTCAATAATGAATTAGACATTTAAAGACAAAATGGTTCAATATTTCGATTATAGTAAGATGAAACAAGTAAGGCATGCAATTTCCACTATAAAGTTGTACGTGCGCTTGTTCGATTCAAACAAATTTACTAGATCCCTTTTTAATACAAATCTAATGTAATTATAATCAGTTCGAGTGCATGTAGTAATGAATGTACAACTCAAAATTAGCACATTCACGCCAACATGTTTGGATTACGATGGCTTTATTAATTGTGAAAATATAAATTATGTACTTTACTTTGAATTTTATTTGTCAGATTATGATTTAGATATTAAATAAATAAATGAAAAATGAAATGAAAATCGAGTTCTGGGCAACCGAAATTGTTTTAGCAGCACATCTTACTTGCCCGAATTTGCATCCAAAATGTCAAGATTTAAAATGTTTCCTGTAGTTTTTTGGCCAAAAGTCTCAAAAATGTATTGTTTCGGACAGCAAATGGTCATAAGTTTATATTCGACTTGCCCGATCGGGCCATCAAGAAAAAAAAATTATAGCTTTTTTGATAGCATAACGTTAATTCCTGACCTAACACCGCATGTCTATAGTGATATATAGAATTCTATAAAATAGTAATTTATGCATACATACATGTAATTATACATTCTTGTATAACTTTTGTACAGTACAAACAATTGTAAATAATTATATCATATTTCACTAGTTAATGTCACTATGTATGAGCGTGTTTTGCCGTGTAACATTTTATTGAATCATTTATTTTCATCACATTAAACACTAAGGTTAAAATTTAAGTTCAACGAAAGAGTTTTCAGAGTACTGACTTAAATTATACATGACTTATTCAACATAATTAACTGTATACTCTACACAATGACAAAAAAGGATGCAAAATTAATATGCACATCGTTATTTAATTTCACTAATTGTTATTTGGTTTGGTTTGATTGTTATAATACATGAATAAATTTAATAAAATTAATATCTCAGAAAATGACTGTTATTTTATCATTTTGTTAAAACTATGCGTTAAATCTGATAACTATTTGATCCCTCCCCGTGTGTTTTGTCCGTGTGTTTGTTTGTTTGTTTGTTCTAGTGTGCTATATATATATACGTACTTGTTTCTCTGCTTCTATGTGGGTTCGGTATGCACGTGTGCGTGTGTGTGCGTGCGTGTGTGTGTGTATGTGTGCGCGTGCGTGTTTGAGCTCTTGTACTGATGCGTTGTTTGTGTAGCTTTGTATGTGATTGTATGATAATTTTATTATGTGAGCTTGTGTGTGTGCTTGTGTGTATGTGTGCAATTATGTATTTATGTTGTTTGTTTGTTTGTTTATTTATTTGTGTACTGTTTTGTGTGTGTACATGCTTAATATTAGTGTGCGTGTCTGTAAGGTGAAATAATATATAGGTGTTCATTTGTTTGTATTTTATGTGTCTTTGTCTGTGTGTATGCGTGATATTGCTTATCGTGTCTACTGCGTAATATTTTGCAGTCGTTAGGACCTGTATATTAAAGACCTTCCGCTATTGATTTAACGGCCCTACCTATTGACAAATTTGTATGTCAAAGTCGTATCATTATATTCACAATGCTGCAGTCCTTAATTAAACCGGATTACTTCTTAGACACGGATAAACATTGCCGTAAAGCTTCGACTAATCATATCTGTAATCCTTTAATTATGTTCATTTTGTATCACTTCGTGGACACGGATAACCATAGCCGTAAAACTTAACCTAATTATATCTTTAATCCTTTCATTATGTAAATTTGTATTGAATGTATAATATGCATCATTTGAAAGTAGCTGAAGGACATTATAAATAACGTATTTTGTCTGCATGCTCTAAAACATCTATTATAACGACAAACATTAACCATTTGTATTCTCTTTCGATATTAATATACAAATAGACATAATTGTAATACATGATCATAGATGGAACACAGATGTTGGAAGGGAAAATGAAGTCTCTTGCTTATAAATGAAATATCAAAATGTATATCTTAAATATAAACACAGCACTCCTCTCTTTCGGATGATAAGCACAACACATAACATGAATAAAGAAACAACATTATCGACTGTATAATGTAAGCAATATTAAATAACAGTAATGTTTAACTTTTCAAAAGTACATTGCCATCATATAATTTGTCTGGAATGTGTCTGAAGCACAATCAGAAGTAAATGCGCATGCGCAAATTTCGTCATTTCTAAAATACGATGCTTCTGATTTGCTCATGTGCAGGGATTGTAGTCTTTTGTCAAGACTGATTGTTATTAGACTATCTATCTATCTATATATTTAGCCTATGTCTCTCCACTGCAGAAGGAAGGTCTCTTCATCACCATTCACGATTCTTCTTTCTTGTGCCTGGCGCATCCATGTAACATCCCCAAATTCTATATTAGACTACTGGTGAAATAATACAGCGCAGCGCGTCTTGTGTGATGGTTGCTCTTTTTATTCGTTCCTACACCATTCAGACGAGAGTCCTTGTAAAAAGACTACAAATTTCCCTAGCATTTTTGTATAGTTCAGTGTCATTCCTTCTATAGAACATATTTAAACAAACATTTTCGGTTGCAATTTCGCGTCGCCGTGGAGTTATCGATTAGGTCAAGTTTGCATCTACCGAAAAGCCTCTAATAAGCAATAATTCTGCTCTCATTTAATTACTGAATTATTTCCCTCGAAATCAAATCTGCATGTGCGTCGCTTGACAATCGATGTGTGAGGGCAGTCCGCTGTGAGCTCGAACAATACCCTGTTAATATATATTTTTTAAGTGATGCATAATTGTTCATATCAGATTATCAAACATGTCGGGAAAAGTATGGTAATTTGTTGAAGCGAGGGTTATGGTCGAACTTGTTAGTTTGTGAGCGTCGTTTCCGAGTATACTGGATTTCATTTCGCCCACCCACTGCATTGTACCGTTGGTATTAGGGAGGGATACACATGCCCCTTTCAGACGCTTTGGATGTTCCGATCGAGTTTCATGATGTTCGCCACTTTAGCGATTGCAAATCATTAATAATTTTGGAATTGAAGACAAAGGAAGGACGAAAAATAAGAAAAGTTTCTTCGCATCGGATTAGTTCGCTCACCATGGGGTTATCACCTAAATTAAGGGTAAGTTTATTTTTATGATTTTTGTATAAAAAATTATAGTTTTGAGAATGCTTTGTTTTTAAATACAAATCGAGCTTATTTCTTAGCAGTGTTTTAGGGCGTCTTCGTGATTTGATCATTTGATCGTTATTTGTGTTTGTTCTATAATTGTACATATTTATGCGACAGATCCCAACCACAGATAAAATGACTTCATCAGTGCTTATATAATGATTACTAGTATCATCTCTGTACTTCCTTACAATAGTTTTAATGTTATCAACTGTTATGATTTAAATACGGTGAATTACCTGCTCCTTATATGAACGGTTTATTAATTTTGTGAACCTTATATTATTCATACATTTAAAATTACTATATATTCATTATTCATGTTATTTGTAAAAAGAAAATCTAAAATAAATATTGGAAAAACCAAATAATCCGCGCCGTGGTGATAAAAAAAGCAAAAATCTCGCTAGCTATAGACTATATTAATTAGTTCTGATTAAAAAAATTAATCTTCTTCAGCATGTTACAGTTTTACAGATTTCTCACAGTTTATTGCAGCACATAAGCCTCAGAATTTCACAAGTCGTCTGTCATTCACAATGAAAACCAGCTACAAATATAATTAGATGATATTAATTAAGTGGATGAAGCAACTGACCATGAAAATAATTAAATACGACAAAACAATATGGCGTAATTGGTCCTATAATTTTAACACCAAGGACAGTGAAACGCCTAATTCGAAAAAAAAAAACAATCATGTTTGTATACGACCTTTGTTATAACTGGTGCCTGATTGAATAATCGCGGTAGTTCATGGAAACAGCTGTACCGAGATTAATCTAATTCATAACATTTGGCCGGGTGTAGGTTTTGGAAAGGAAAAACATATTTTGTAAAAACAAAAAGTAACAAGGGACAAATTCCTTTTTATCCTTAGTGACCATGGACGAAATTATTTTTCCACAACGTTGATGGTGCACATTTGTATATTTTACACAATGGAAATTAATCCTTGTTTTAATTATGAAATTACAGATATTTGTTTAGTCCATGAAGTAAATTTAATAAAATTGACTTTGTGGATTTACCAACGAGTCGAATTCAACCCAGTTTATATAAAATAACCCATGGCTAAAGAACAACAACATTCTTACATGAATTCTGGTCATAATTATGTAACTAATTTTCCTTTGGCATTTATAAGACTTAAATAATCTATAAGACTTAAATAATAACATATGTGTTACATTTTTAGTGAATAAAAATATATGTTAATTGTTTACTTCTCTTTTTCTGTTACATTGTTACAAGTTCTCCGAATTATATCAGGTCTATACTAGCACCCAATGCACTCATTGCACAAAAGGCTTTATGTATTACACAATAATGGAACATAGTGCATGGTTCCTGGAAATATTAATTCACCTTAATACCTTTGTTACATGTTGTGCTTAAAGGGATCTAGTAACTTTGTTGACATGTGCAAAAACTCGCAATTGGTTGATACAATGTGTATTCCTGTCATCTGATCTGATGTGTGAACATTCCATGGTAAATGAATGTCATATGACTGAGTTAATTGAGCAAAAATGCAAAGTGATATTCATTCACTCATTGCACTAATTTTGTACACAGGTATAATTATCCACTAGATAATTATAAATATGAACACTTCAATGATACTTGTCTTTGAAACGGAAGAGAAATGTTGAAATCCGAAATCTGTTCCATGGTTATATTGGTATACACATATTATGAGGTATGTGAGGACAGCTGGAGTTCTAACTCATTTTTGTGGATTTGTTACACTGTTACTATTACAATTATATTATTTTAAGTGTTAACCATGGTGATTTCATTATGTTTAAGTTTTACTTTTATAATCCTCTCACAGGTTCTTCGGATTCTTTTAGCGCTCAGTGTGCTCACCGTTTCTGCCGAAGCATCTGGTATGCAATGTATCAACGGTAAGAGAACACTAATTACTGACTATTAATTTCTTTCCCATAAAACCTCTCAAATATGCTCTACCCTCCCATTCGATTAAAGATTAAAGCATTTCATGAGGTTAAACAATTTAAATTAAACTCGACGAACATTGTAGATTAAAGGTACTAGGTACATTTGTCAGAGGACAAATGTAAAAAATGCTTATTTTACAGGTGAAAAGGTCAACAAAACAATTTAAAGGTCAAAAGCCAACGTTATTTACATTTAATCTATTTTCAATTGTATAATAATGATCCAAAACTAATATATTTCTTATGAAATAAAATATTGGCATGGTTACTTTTGCAAGTAATGACAATTAACTTGATATAAAAATCGTCCATTTAATTTAAAAATTGTTCACGTCACCGAAAATTAAATTTAAGATTTGATTGACACCCAAAACATGTATAATTTTGTTTCCGTGAGGTTTGATATTCTAATCATAATAAGTAAGTTTATATCTACGGTAGATATGAGTACTTCTTGTCTCTTTGCACTTCTAATTTCTAAGACAAAATATGAAACAAACTGCACAACACCTTATATAATTTTCAGTTATTGTTTCATAAAAACTTTTCCTATTGTTGTAAGTGTCCAAATGTTGTAACTACTATGGCAACAGCCAATCAGCATCAAGCATTTTAGTTGGTGCCATGGTAGTTACAATAATTGGACACAACGTTTTTTTTGTAACAGGGCCAGACTTCTTAATATAATATCCGCAACCCTTTTCGATGAGAATGACGGACACCGAATACAATGTCAGAAATTGAATTGAATTGAATTGGTTTAAATTGAATTGAATTGAATTTAATTTAATTGAATTGAAAAGGTTTTAGTTATTGTCCACAATGTATAGATACATCAGAAACTGTTCGGCGTACATTAACAAATTAATTTGACATTTAAACTCCATAATTAAACAACTATTTAAACGATACAAAATATAATAAGAAATTAATGTAACAATACTTGAAGATAATATAAATGCAACACGAAACATGACATATAATCATGCTTAGAAATAAATCCCTTCTGATGGGTCTCATGCAGAAGAAACTTTTCACTTTTTTGCATTTACATACTTTACATTTACATACTAGTTGTTATTAGTTCGCTAATATTTTCTCTCTTTTCTCGTAATAAAAGATTCATATGTACCAACAGAAACTTGCTGGACCTCTTCGAATATTCATCCGCAACCTCTTTCGATGTGTATGACAACGAGCTTAATAATATAACCTCAGATATAGATCTCTTCTGATTGGTATCATGCAAAAGAAAATTCCCTCTTAAAGTTTGCATTAGTTCACGAATAGTTTCTCTTTGTTCTGTTACCCAGATTCGTATGTGCCAGAGGATTTTTACTGGATGGACGTTATGATATTCATCCGCGATCTTTTCCGAGGAGTATGTAAAGTTAGAATTATATTTCTTTTTATAAGTCTCATGTAAAACAAACTTCCACATGTGTTGGCACTATAAACAAATCGATGTTTTAAAATGTTTCTCTTTTCTTGATCCAAAGATTCCTATGTACCAGAGGAATCGTACTGGACTCCTTGGTATTCATCCGCAACCTCGTTCGACGAGCTTGATGGAGAAAATGAGGATCAAAGCCAGGTAATTAACAATCTTCGTATATATTTTGTGTGTCTGTCTGATTGTGTGTGCGTGTGTATGCGTGCATGCGTGCGTGTGAACGTTTGAATGTGGGAGTGTGTGTGTGTGTGTGTGTGTGTGTGTGTGTGTGTGTGTGTGTGTGTGTGTGTGTGTGTGTGTGTGTGTGTGTGTGTGTGTGTGTGTGTGTGTGTGTGTGTGTGTGTGTGTGTGTGTGTGTGTGTGTGTGTGTGTGTGTGTGTGCGTGTGTGTGTGTGTGTGTGTGTGTGTGCGTGTGTGTGTGTGTGGGGGTGTGTGTGTGTGTGTGTTTTATTTGAACATTGTATCTTTTTTATTATTATGTCAGTTTAACAATTCGGGTGTTTATTTTTCATTATTTTACACACTTTTATCGTGTGCATGTATTTTCAAGACCTAGTTTTCATTAAGTTGTTTTGAAGAACTATTAGTAAGTAGACCTATTTAGTTTTGTTTAATTAAAGCCTGTGTATTATGTGCATGCATGTACCAAAATGCGAACATTACCGTATTTGTTTTCTTTCAACCTGTGAATAAGACGTAGCATATATTTTAATTAACTTGCCTTCATGTGACGCCTGGAACAATAATTCAAATCGATGCTGGTTAGAAACTACAGATCCATATATTATTATGAAAGCGTAAACAAGTAGAGTGACATCTATAATCATCAACGTCAACAGCGCCAATCTAAATCATGCGTAAATATGGCATAGAATTTGTGTCACATTGACATTGAAAGTCACATTAAACCAAACACAATTTTGATCCGTACCTTTGAAATAGAACCTTTTTATGAATGAACAATATATTCTTAATAATTTGTTTTTGTTTTAAATATGAATCAGTTCATTGTGAAATATATGCTTATAACTCTGCCTTCAAGTCAACATAAACACAACCAATGCTCTTAAAGGGATCTAGTAACTTTGTTGACATGTGAAAAAAAAGTGAGGAATGGTTGATGCAATGTATTTTGTTGTTATCTGATATGTCCACAGAGTATTGTGTGAAAATGTCAAGTCAAATGGACGCATGGCCGAGTAATGAGCAAAAATGCAAAGTGATATTGACTAACTCACTGCACTCACTTTGTACAGGGTTTCAAAACTAGGAGATTTTATTATCTGAACACTTCAATCGTACATATCTTTGTAACGAAAGGGAAATTTGAAAAACCGAAACCTGTTGATTTTGAGGATTTTGACAATGTTACTAAGTCCCTTTAAGATAGATCCTTATATTATAATATACCATAGGAAGCGTATTATGGATAATGTCAGTCGATGTGTATTGTGTCAACACCATGACAATTATAACTGAACCGAAATTGTGTTGTTCCGACATCTCTGGAAGTCAAATTAAGCTTGAAACTACTGTAGAGTAACACTCATTTATTAAACACGACGAAAATCGAAATACATGCACGGCTTATTGACATTCATGACGTGGACATGACTTGTACAATTATTGTTTATTTATGGGCACCGCACACAGAGCCGACTCGAACCGATCCGACGGGACTTCAGTCAGGCTAGAGTCGATTCCGATCAGTCGTAGCCAATTCAACATGTTGAATCGGCCTCGAATGATCTCCGACTGGCTCTTGGGTGGCAAAACAGGGAGTCCTGAGGCAACGTATACTGAGTTGAACCGACTGAAAACCAGTCGGATCGGGTCGAGTCAACTGTGTGTGCGGAGGGCTTTAACGCGCGTTCATTGGCTTTGTAAACATGGTTAAAGCATAGTATAATTATAGTTAAAGGGTACCTCTGTCGATATGTGCAACAAGTGTTGACAGGTAGATAAAAAATGTAATGCTGTGATCTGACATTCCATCGAGAATTGTGTGCAAATTTCACGCAAAATGGATATTATATTGCCAATTAATGAGCACAAATGCACAATGATATTCGCTCACTCATTGCACTACCTTTGTAGATAGACAGTCATAAATTTCCCGTGTATAACTACAAATCTGCACACTTCAATCGTTAAAGGGATCTAGGAACATTGTCCAAATCCTCAAAATGTACTTGGTACACTACTCTAGATACTCTACATTCATGGAGACAGGTTTCGGATTGCCCTTCCGTTAATTTGTATGAGTGAACCGCAAGAGTTCTAAGTCAGATTTGTGGATTTGGACAATGTTACCAAATTTAGATCACATGAATGGGTCAACGGGGCATGCTGCCCACTACATTGTCGTCCTTTTTTGTTGTTGTTGTTCATTTGCCCATACATACGTATATTCCTCCTTGTGGCGCAGAAAATGTGCTAGGTTTGCCGGAAATTTGTTGATTTCGCTATATAGTAGGCTTGTTAAGAGGTCCGCCACTGCAATTTGGGGTACAATTCTTTTAGTAATTTCAACATATTCCTTGGATAAAAAGAAGAAAATTCATCCAAAGAGACACTCTGTATCTATGCAAATTAGGCCTAATTTCCATAATTTATGCAAATTTATTCATGAAAATGGGATATTCCATGAAAATGGTGTTTTTATTGACATATTTTAAGGAGAACATATTCCTTGGATCAAAAGAAGAAAATTCATTCAAAGAGACACCCTGTTTATATGCAAATTAGGTATAATTTCCATAATTTATGCAAATGTATTGATGGGAATGGGATATCCATGCCAACGGTGTTTTTATTGACATATTCGGGAGAAAATAATCCTTGGATCAAAAGAAGAAAATTTATCCAAAGAGACACTCTGTATCTATGCAAATTAGGCCTAATTTCCATAATTTATGCAAATTTATTCATGGGCCCAGAAATAACGGAACAGGGCACTTCCCAAAATAAAGCCACGAAATGACTGGGTCCATCGGATAGTGTGTCTTTTCAAATGAAAATTGATACCAAGAACATTAATTTTGGTCATGTAGTTTTTGTTTTACAGCGCTGTGAGTGACACCATGTCAGGGTTAATTTTTCTTCAATTTTGACTGACCTATTGGCTAAAGAATGACCCAAAACGGCTCGTTATAGAATTACGGTGCTGTGGCTATTCAGTCGATTGCACATTAACAAAGGTGTCCGCATCATTGTTCACCGTAATTATATGACGAGCCGTTCGGGTCATTCTTTAGCCAATAGGTCAGTCAAAATTGAAGAAAAATGAACCCTGACATGGTGTCACTCACAGCACTCTAAAACAAAAACTACACGACCAAAATTAATGTTCTTGGTATCAATTTTCATTTGAAAAGACACACTATCCGATGGACCCAGTCATTTTGTGGCTTTATTTTGGGAAGTGCCCCGTTCCGTTATTTCTGGGCCCATGAATAAATTTGCATAAATTATGGAAATTAGGCCTAATTTGCATAGATACAGAATGTCTCTTTGGATAAATTTTCTTCTTTTGATCCAAGGATTATGTTCTCCCGAATATGTCAATAAAAACACCATTGGCATAGATATCCCATTCCCATAAATACATTTGCATAAATTATGGAAATTAGACCTAATTTGCATATAAACAGGGTGGCTCTTTGAATGAATTTTCTTCTTTTGATCCAAGGAATATGTTCTCCTTAAAATATGTCAATAAAAACACCATTTTCATGGAATATCCCATTTTCATGAATAAATTTGCATAAATTATGGAAATTAGGCCTAATTTGCATAGATACAGAGTGTCTCTTTGGATGAATTTTCTTCTTTTCATCCAAGGAATATGTTGAAGTTATTAAAAGAGTTGTACCCCAAATTGCAGTGAACACCCATATTTTGGGGTCTTAACAAGCCTACTAATATCATTTTGCTACTTTATACTGGAATCGAGTTGAGTGTGCCAGGCAATTAATTGAATTCGTCAATATGATTATGCACACTGGCATACCCAGGATGGGGGGGGGGGGGTTATTTCGTCGATTCGTCGACCAACATTTTCAAAGGGAGGTGGGGTGTCCGTCAAAGAGAGGGGGAGGTGTCGGTGTAGATTTTTCGGGGGGGGGGGGGGGGGGTGTCCATCAAGAATTTTTGAAACCGAGTCCGAGATCATTCAAACATTTCCGAGGCCAAGACAGAGATCCGTCAAAAATTTCGAGGCCGGGACCGAGACCACTTGGTTTTCGTGGGCCCGAGACCATTGGTTTTGATGGTCGAGACTACTAAAAAAAAGTGGCCTCGAGACCACTTAATTTGTATAAAAAGGGGGGGGCTTGAACCCCCCAAAACAGCCCCTTTTTCATCAAAGGGGGGGGGGGTGGGGTTGAACCCCCCCCCCCCCCCCCTGGGTACGCCTATGATTATGCATGTGATGAAGAAGAAAATGTTATCGTTGCCATTACGATAACCAATATTATCATGAATGTAACAGAATTTTGATTGAAAGCCTTAACAACTACCTTCTAATTTAGAGAACGTACATTTCCGCCTTTTGGGGTTATTTCATTAAAGTATTTGAACAACTGAAATAATCAAACAACCTACCATGCAATTATGTTGCACATACTATCCACATGATTCACTTATCAAACTGTTTCATGGTTGCCGGTGGCAACAGAGAGTGGCAACGTGCAATAGTATGGGTTAGCAAGAACAAATTCCGAATTAAAGGGATCTAGTAACTTTGTTGACATGTGCAAAATTTCACGAGTGCTTGATGCAATGTATATTGATGTTATTTAATATGTCCACTAGGTGTTGTGTGGAAACTTCAACTTAAATGGACGTTATATGGCCGAGTTATGAGCAAAAATGCAAAGTGATATTCACTAACTCATTGCACTCACTTTGTACACGATTTTGACGGTCCGGTGGATAATTTAACATATGAACACTTCAATCGTAAATATCTTTTTAACGAAAGGGAAATTTAAAACCGAAACCTGTCGCATGATTTTATTGTTAATACGAATACAACAAGGTATGAGGGAACCTCTAGAATTCCAATTGGATTTTGAGGATTTGGACCATGTTACTAAGTCCCTTTAATGTGCGACGTCTTTTGTCTGTGGAATGCAAAACCATTCATTGATATAAATTATTACAAAAATGAATGCATATTGAAAATGAATTGATTAGTTATTTAATTCACGGACGTTGGTTTTAAGATTAGTTTTTGGCGGGCATTAATCAATTTAGTTATCATCGAAGCAGTCACACATCCATTCTTAATTAATTGATTTTATTACGGATTCATTAACTTATTAATATATTGGTAGCTTTAATGTGGAAATATTCATTTGTTTTCTATTCGAAAGCGCGCCCACGCGATAGCCTTCAATTTTTAAGAAGAAACAAATTATTAAAACATAGATATGCCATAATTTACAATCATGGACTCTACAAACTGGTATGAAAATGCAATATACACTCGCTTCATTTGTCACAATTATTCTTAATTTCTCACTCTGGCATACTGGTGTGGGGGGGGGGGGGGGCTTTGGGACTCTTGCCCCCCCCCCCCCCCCCCCCCCCCTCCAACAACAAAACAAAACAAATCTTATATCTAATTCGATACAAGTGATTAAAAACAAGATATTTCTCTAGACAAGATAAATCATATTGTACTTCATGTCAAGTCCAATTTCCTTCCTAAGTGTGCACCAGATTGCATAATTTCAAGTAAAACTTTGCAAAAGCACCCTTACCGTGCACGGGCGGACACCTACGTCACCTACCGTCACACCCTTCCATCAAACCCTTCCCCCTCTCGGTCGCTTCGCTCCCTCGGGAATCGGTTTTGTCAACGTCTGGATTACTTTGTTCATGTTGTTGAAGCATAAACAATGTAGCATTATTTTGATGCAATGTTTAACTGTATAATTATGTCACTTTGCGAATATTATTTTTGGGGGTGCATATTTGTTTTTCTTCATGAAACAAAAATAACCTCTTTTTTTAAGGTCGGTAGAATCTTGATAAACTTACCCACATTATGGTACATGTCGTCAAGTCAGAATATTCATCCTACGTATGCACCAGATTGCACAGTTTCAATTTTGTTTTTAATGCAAAAGTTCCCTACCGTGGGAGGGGGCACCCCCCCCCCCCCCCCCCGCTCAGTCGCTTCGCTCCCTCGCAATCCCACACTCACATCTTGTTACAAATTGGCAACCCTGCTATTACGCTATATACCCGGTGGCGGATTAGGTTTTGCCCCCAAAAGTTTTTGCTCTTTACGTCACTGATTCGTCATAATTATTCTGCCCAATTATAAGATTGTTTTTAGTGAGAGCAGAATATCATAATGGTTACTTAATGCTGCCTTTCCTCTATGCACTTTTTCATAATGTTCTTTATTGCACGTTTTACGGATACATTTTTTTATTTGAATTTTACTAATTTGTCATATCACAATCATTCTAAATTATATAATGGTGAGCCCTTCAGGTTCTGTACATCCATCAACACCAGAGACTTGTCCCTCTTAAAAGAAGGCTAGTTGTACTGGAAAAGCTAAATCAAAATAATACCATAGCCACGATATAACAACTAACATATTATTATATTATAATAAAGTAAGAGTTTGTCATTTCAATTTATATTAAAGGGGTAGTTCAGTTTTAGTTTAGAGGGCGCTTCAAAAAATAACTTGTTGTGAGGTAATGAAAAATTGAGTGTAAACTTTGGAGGAGAACATAGTTCAATTCTAATGACAGAATCAACTTTGTTTTATCAAAATCATTTCAGGGACGGCTGAAATATCCATAAATATTACCATTTGTCATTATTGTGGGGCCCACAATAATTCGATGATTTTTTCCAGTCGTTGAAGAAAAAAAATCTTACACTTTTAAAAACATTTACAAAAATATGTTTTTGAATAGTTGTTAATGATCTCTCTATGAAGTAATTATTTTGACAAAACATCTCATGCACAATTACAAAAAAGAAATAGTTGAAACCAATGCGTTTTTAATAGAGGGCGCCTTTTTGTGTTTTAAAAGATCTTTTTGAATGATAACAGGCTTTTTTACCTTTTTTACCTTTCCAGCATGGTGGAGTATAACTATTAGTTTGTTATACAAAATGATGCACAGGCTTGAGTGGATCGGTAATAAATGGATGCACGAGTTTAACTTTGGGTTTTAGACCATTTCCAAAATTTAAAAAGTGCAGACAATTCTTACCGATCCACGAAATATCCCTGTGCAGCATTTGTTTTATAAAATGGGCGCAACAAATGTGAAAATCAAACTAAAGTGACCCATGCATCAGTAAAATGCATCAGTAAAAACTTTTACACGCTAATTGACCAATCAGAATGCAGGGATTCTTCTACCCATTTTATAAAATGTTATGTTGCCTGGTTTCGATACTAAAATTCAGTTTTACCAAAAAATGTACTATCACTTTAAACTCAAGCTCTGTCCGGTCATCTTGGACACCGAATGCCGCGCTCTGTACAACCACCAGAACGTGATGTAGATGATGTATTGATCCCCTAACATGGAGGCCTACCCTCATGTGGTGGTCGATTGGTAAAACAACTATTTCAACATCATTCTATAAACGCGATCTAGCACACATTGTAATAATAATGATAATAATAACAATAATAATAGTAATAATAATAATGATAATAATAATAATAATAATGTTGCATTGAGTTCTCATTATTCTATTTTTATTTAAAGCTTTGCTCGGGCATCTTGGACACCGAATGCCGCGCTCTGTACACCCATCAGAACGTGACGGAGACTGGTCTGATTTACATGGAGCCATGCAGTGCTGGTAGAATTGTGTGCATGCACAGCACGCAGGAACCCAACAAGCGATGCGTCGATATGGAGATGAGATTGCGATGCGTTTCTCCAGGTACGTACTCACACACAAAGGAAGGTTCAAATTTGCACCATTGACTTGCTCGAGGGTGCACACCGTTGAACAATATAGCAACACCATACGGGGTGCAATTATGGACCCTTAAAGGTGCAATTATTGCAGACTTATGCACCTTTAGGGTACAAACATACACCCTTAGGGTGCACATCTGCAACCCTTAGGGGTCCAAGTGTGTGAGTGTACCATTTAGGGTGCATTATTGCACCCTATTATGGTGCTGCCATTTAGCAATAGGGTGGAAACGTGAACCGTTATTTGTTAGTGTGCATACTTGTAATTCTCGTTCACCTTGTTGGCTCAACCTTGATATAACTGTTTTGTTTTGCATACCTTTAATCTTTTTTTTTTTTCAAGCATAATATGTAATGTTATGTATTATTCTCTTATTGTAATCATTTCGGTTTGATTTATAATTTGTAAATAAAGTAACTTGTATAAAAAAAATTATCTTTATCTTGATTGAATTCGATTGCTAGATGTGTTATATTTGACTATGGCACACTTTTGATTTGATGGTTGCTGTCTGGAGATAGTGTCATCGTATTAACCCATTGACTGCATATTGGAACCTGGCTGGTATGTCATCAGTTCAGTATTATCTTATGAAGATTGCGATGACTCGTAGTCGACTGGTTGTCGGGGTTTTAATTTTTCGTTTCTTTCACACTTCCAGGTGGAGGGCGCCCTCCCGATATGCCGGACTACCACTGGTCGCTGAGCGAACTGGATGGAGGGGGTAAGGGGGACGCGCGTGAGCCTTGGGAGTGCTCGGAGTACCCTCCTTTGGAAGAGATCCATTCCCTTATAGGGAACATGTCAGGTGTTGTACAAGGGTAAGTATATAACATCTATCAGAATCAGAATCAGTGGCTTAGCTGTTCGGGTTAGGAGGGGGTAAAGGGGGCATCAGTTAGACTTGGGAGTGTTCGGAATACCCTCCTGTGGAAGAGATCCATTCTCTCATAGGAAACATGTCGAGTGTTGTGCAAGGGTGAGTGATTTTTCTTTATGAAAGCTACCATAATCTGAATCAGTGTTGTATATAGGTATGGCTAAGGAGGCAAGGACGGACTTGTGTCCTTGTCCACAAAATGTGAAAAATGGGAAATGCTTATATAGAAATTAAAGAGACGCATTGATACTATGCTTACCCCCCCCCCCCCCCTCCCCTCAATCAGCCCTCGCTATGTATATCGTATGAATGTCATTATTTGTTTCGCTTTTTATTTAACTTAACTCAATCTATCATTGTCTATCATTAAATGTATTCAATAATCAGACATTTCAAAATGTACGTTCTATACATTTATGCGAACTAAATGTCTTTGTTGTGCAGGAAAGGTGATTCTGTGACCAATTTATTTTTTTAAAAATAGATTGACTGGCTCCGCGGGACTGCCGAGTCAGCGGGCCCCGGATTCGAGCGACAACCTGTGCGCGGTCTCCACCAGCGGACTGAACAGCATCTCCTTCAAGCCGTATCGGAGCAACTGCATCACCAAGGCCGGATGTTGCGGAGAGGAGGAGGGCATCAGCGTCGCATTCTGGCTGTGGAAGAACGAGAGTTACCCGCAGAACGTACCCCTCCACCTCTTCCGCTCCTCATCCCTCCTGGTACGAACATTTGATACATTGCTAACATTAAGTTATATTTTAAATTGTTTGAATCATATCTTTCTTTGTTCAAGAACATTCACACCCGGTCAATATCACTGTCGTGTAAAGGGATCAAGTAACTTTGCTGATATGTATAATACAGTATGTAATATAGTATGTTTGTATTATTGTGTGAACATTTCTAGATGGACGTTATATGGCTGAGTAGTGAGCAAATATGCCGTAACCTGTCCCATGCTTCTATAGTGTTAATACGAATACAACAAGGTATAAGTGAACCGTAAGAATTCCAATTGGATGTTGAGGATTTGGACTATGTTACTAGATCTCTTTTAAATGAAAAAGAGCAAAGAAAATGGGATTCCTCCGGGATTCAAATCCGAGACCTCCAGATTGCTAGACCATGTAGACCGGCGCTCTACAGCCGGTCCTTTTTTAGTCAGTGGCATACTCCATGTATATACATACAAGAAGAAATATTGCAGCTTTTCATGACACAGGTATATCATTGAACTAAAATCAAATGGAAATACGTAGTCCATTTAATGAGAGTTCGTATACAATATGTGTTATAATGTATACAAAGTTCGTGTACGTTTGGAGGTAAAAGCCCTCCTAGATTCTGGCAAGAATAAAGAAAGACAAACAAAAGTTTTGCATTTAACATTTTTAAGGATGATTAAATAAATCGGGGGACTAAATTAAAATAGCACGTGTCCATTCGTTTTCTGATGATTAAGAGACAAATCTATTTACCAATTATTTGTTCCAAATCAACATAATTGTTTTATATGAATTAGTAAGGCGCCATATTGCTGTTGTGTTTTAAGGTGACGTTGCAAGAGGGACGGCTATACGCCCAGTACAGGCGTTTCAACCAGACGTGGCGCAAGAAGGAATTCATCCAGGATTTCGAATGGACGCACATCACACTAACATTCAATCAAACGGCTGGCCTCACACTCTACATCGACGGTGAGATGCGATTGGCTGAACATACCCAACCTCTTTCATGGACCGTACCATTGCCGAATCAGATGGAGACAGAGGGATCAAGCTTCACCATATTTTCGCCAGAGAACGGGAACGTGACGTCATCGGATATTCGACCAATCGCAATGACGGATCTGAGGATCTTCTATCGATGGCTCGACCCTGAGGTGGTTGGAGACATTTATGACAGGCTGACCTCAGGTAAATAGTTATCTTCTAATAATCTTCTTCAATTATATCAGCACTTTCAACAGTCATTATCATGCAAGAACAATACTCACTTGGAACCAACTTCAGTATGAATAATATCGCTGGATAACTTCAACTTTCCCCTTCCACATAGTAAATGGTTATTATGTTGGTCACTTACAAGGAACATGTTTGTCCGTAATTCATAATGAAGGAATTATTTATCGTGCCTGAATACCTTTTAAAGTGACTGGAGCACTAACGGTATATTCGAATGTATAGACGTTTCTTGTAAAATTACGTAAAAGCAAACTTTTAATTACGTTCCTAATAAAAAAAAACAAGTCGATACTCGGATCCCAACTTTTTTTTTAATTTCCTGAATCAACTATAATTATTTCGTTCATCAAATTTTATTTGTTTTTAATGATAACCATTACTTCCCAGATGCTCCGCCCAAAATTCTTCGAATGCGTAGCTCGCCGGTTGAACTATTCGACCCGGTGACGAATATAACATTTCGCCACATCGAGTTGGAGTGTCTCGTTCGAACCCCAACGCCTGACAACATCACCGTCAGATTCCTGTTTAGCGCCGACAACGTCGATTTCTCGCCAATCACGGAGAGCGATTTCTACATGAAGGAGTACCTTGTCGAACAGAATAATTATACGGTTCTGGGTAAGATAAATCTGGGTAAATGCTCGTTTCAAAAAGGGACGAACATAAACCTGTAAATTCGTAGCAATGATTGACTTTACGATGCACTTTCACTTCGAATGAAATGCAGGAAGCACATAATTAGTAGTTAGTTGAAGAATTTGAATCTGTTTGATTTTCTGATGACATCATTCAGAAATGTTGACAATGGTAAAAAGATACCAAATGTATACGTTTTACACTAGGGTATTTATACATTTCCACGTTACTCTCCAGAGAAGAAAACAGAAACTAAATATGTATCCAATAGGGAGGCAATAAGTCCGATATGATGATTTCATTTGCATATGCTTATTTTCCCCAACCAATCCAGTTCGAAAAATTTCCCCCTTTGCATGAAGCATTTTCCTTGTCATTGTCATCCTTTCCCACAACCTATTTGTCATTCTGCCTCCCTCTGTTCCTTCCCTCCTGCCTCCTTCTGTTCCTTCCCTCCTGTCTCATGTTCCTTACCTCTTGCCTCCTTCTGTTCCTTCCCTCCTGCCTCCTTCTGTTCCTTCCCTCCTGCCTCCTTATGTTCCTTCCCTCCTGCCTCCTTCTGTTCCTTCCCTCCTGCCTCCTTCTGTTCCTTCCCTCCTGCCTCCTGTTCCTTCCCTCCTACCTCCTTCTGTTCCTTCCCTCCTGCCTCCTTATGTTCCTTCCCTCCTGCCTCCTTCTGTTCCTTCCCTCCTGCCTCCGTCTGTTCCTTCCCTCCTGTCTCCTGTTACTTACCTCTTGCCTCTCTCTCTTCCTTCCCTCCTGCCTCCTTCTGTTCATTCCCTCCTGTCTCCTGTTCCTTACCTCTAGCCTCCTTCTGTTCCTTCCCTCCTGTCTCCTACTGTTCCTTCGCTCCTGCCTCCTTATTTTCCGTCCCTCCTGCCTCCTTCTGTTCCTTCCCTCCTGCCTCCTTCTCTTCCTTCCCTCTTGTCTCCTGTTCCTTACCTCTTGCCTCTCTCTGTTCCTTCCCTCCTGCCTCTTTCTGTTCCTTCCCTCCTGTCTCTTTCTGTTCCTTCCCTCCTGCCTCCTGTTCCTTCCCTCCTGCCTCCTTCTGTTCCTTACCTCTTGCTCCTCCTGCTCCTGATCCTCCTCCTGCTCCTGCTGCTCCTCCTCATTCCTCATTATTCCTCATTCCCTTCTATAATTCACTACCACTTCTTTACATACCCCTTTCAAAAACAGCTGCCATGGGCAATACATGTCGGGAATTACATGTAAGAAATGAAACTCAGTAATATTTGTTAAATTTTTGTTTTAGTAATTTATTTATGTTTTTTTGTATTATCATTATTATTATTTGTTCCAGCCGTTCTACAACTCTTCGGTCTCCACAACGAATCGTTCCCATTACCAGAGTACTATACTTGTGAGGTTCTCTCCACCAAGCCTCGCAGCGAGTATGCTTTCCAACCTAATCGAGTTTCGGAGTTTGTGAACCGTAAGTATTAGCAGCCAGTGTTTTTCTTTATATTTAATATTAGTCTTCCTACTATTTTCGTTAATTATGTTGAATAATCTGACACGGTTATAGTA